>CATIWR010182730.1:0-12801 GCA_949677035.1 Omphalea diandra | reverse complement strand
CAAAGCTATTGCATTTGCACTTGCATAGTCAATTGTTATACTTACAATGTATCTTGATGATATTTGATTATGGATTATGCCATGAGGATTTGATTATTGTTTTTATTCACTGAGTCGCGACTCACCAAATCACAATTATTTTTCAGATATTGAAGCATAGACTTTGGACATTTTGGTGCATAACGTTTTGCATAAAGACACATGGAACATAGGTCGTCGGCTGAATTCCAACTCTCTCTCCTTGCGTCATGTACATGCATTTGATAGAAACTAGTTATGGTCACTGGTCTTGACATTAGTTAACACATGTGTACATTAAATTCATATGAGATTATATATGTATGATGAATAAACCTTAATGTGCATGCATTTCTAAACATGAAATGCCATGATTTGCAATTGAAGACGATAGTTACAATTGGTGGCATTAGAGGATTCAAGCACACGCGGGGCAGATGTGCAAATCCCGGTGTATATGACATCGCAGGGCCGACGGGCAAATCCCGGATGTTGAGTGCTCTAATAGGTACCAACTGTAGCCATGTTGTAACGTTACAATTTGTTGTATCAAAGTTGATTTACAAATGAGAACAATGGATGTCACAGTTATTGGTTTGACAAATGAATTTAGATGTTACAGTTTTGGTATCAGAGAGGGCTCAAGCATACGCGAGGCAGACGTGTAAATCCTGGTGTGTATGACATCGCGGGGCCGACGTGTAAATCCCAGATGTTGAGTGCTCTGATAAGTACCGATTGTAGCATTACAAATTATGGACATGAATAGATATGAGTTGTGTAAATGAACATGGTTATTACAGTTATTGGTATTAGAGCAATGAGTTTAGTAAAATGAAATTGGTCATTACATTTATTGGTATCAGAGCAAATATGAGTATAGTCGTTACAAATAGAGAAGGCAAGGATGTATGAATGGAGAGTCAACAAGACCAAGACATTAAGCATGATGATTAGATAATCTAGTGTGGAAGTGTTAAAAGCAAAAGTCAAGCATTCTATTAATGTGTAACATGCAAAGTGTAAATGGTTTGTGTTAAGCATAATACAAATGGAAATACATTTGCATTATTAAAGTGAATTCAATCATAAATGTCATTGAACTAGAATTAAATATGAAATAATTTTTCTGTGAAATATCATTTTTTACTATTTGCTAATGTGGTGCCTAAAGCTCTAAGTATCATGCAACCATGCCATGTAATCTACATCATCATCAAGCTAAGGATCCCTCCTAATGTAGAGGTAATGAATATGGTGGCTATTCCAAGTGGCTCCACCCTATCTAAGAAATGTTGAGTTGGAGAACCCTCAAGGAATGAAGGAAGGAACTGCACCTTAAAATTAGAAGCACTGAACTGACGGTGTACATGGTCGGATCATAGAATGTTCCTAAAGACAAGGCAGAAAGAATGACACGATCCTCATAAGTCCTCAAAGTCACACATGATAGGTTCCATCAGGGATAGCTCCAACGGATGTTGGTAATAGTAATGTCAGATATTCACTAAGCCCAATCAGCCTTAGAGGTGGCAGGTTTAGTCTGGCGATGATTAAAATGATGTTGCGGGTAGTAAAGCCCTTCGTCCATGGTCAGGATAGCCAATAGTCCCAATCTCTTTTGCATCCATATCTAAAAAGAAAAAAAAGAAAAAATAAAAAAAGAAGAGAAAAATAAATATGCTTAATAGAATGAGAAGCCAAATGGGTAGCCTAAGTAAAATTGAGCAGTCTACTGGATTGAAAACCCATAAAGGTAGTCTAGGCAAAAGTGAGGACAACAAAAAAATAAAAATATAAAAAACTAAAAAAAAAAAGAGGAAGGAAAATGGTTGTAAGAAGAATTTATACATGAAGTAACAGTGGGCTCCCTATAAAAGAATCTCTCACACCCAAAGTCATCTTGTCGAGCCCTATGATGTTCTCACCCAAGATCATAAGTATGTGAGTCTTCCCTAACTCCACTCCCTCCAAGAGTGGTAGGATATTTAAATCAATCTCATCATCAGAATGGTTACTGCATTGTTAGCTTGAGCTACTCTAATATGGCTCTAGAGAGGAAAAACGTCATATAAGGGGTCACAAAAATCTTTTCCTCACCTAATATATACCTCGGTACCACTTTATGCAATAGGTCAAACAATTATACCGTCCTCCTAACGTGTGGGTAATCCAACTGAGGCAATGTGGCTCAGTCTAAAGCTGTGATGCAATAATTGAGAATGGTACTAAATTCCTTTAATAGAGGATAGATTTTGTATTCCCAAAATGGAAGGTATGGACAGTGGAGTCCCACAAGTTATATGCTGCTCGAAAACAATTAAAGTCGAAACGAACATCAGAGAGGTATCAGAGAGTAAAAAGACCTACACATGGTATATCATACCAAAATTAGGATAGGAGAGAACTTAGAAAAGTTCTTGCCATATGTGTGGAATTTGAAAAAGCAAGTGAAGAAAGAGGACCCAAAGTGGGCTTTTATAGCAAGAGGTCAAACCCATAAGCTGTATAACCCTTAACCAAGTCTATAGAGCCCTTAACCAAGTTTTTATAGCCCTTAACCAAGTCTGTACAACCCTTAAGCTGGACTATACAACCCTCCATTATAGTTGTACAACCTTCTAGCTACGTTGTACAACCCTTAGTCAATGAAGATAGATTGGACAACCACCCTTTATTTTTTGGATCAGGAATGACTCAGATACCTATTTTGTGAAACATACATGTAAAAGAAGTGACAATATGTGTTTTGAGATGAATAATTAGAAAAATTGAAGTTCTCTATTACCAGACAATATGTCAAAGTTTGATAAAAAAAAATGGAGGGAATAACCTCATTCGCCCTAGCATATCTTAAGCAAGCATCCAAAAAAGAAGGGCTTTCAAATCGCCTAATAAACTGCAAAATTGTGTAAAAATATATTAAATGTGTTGTACTAGATTGAAGAAGAAAAGGGAAAATATCCTAAATACCTAGAAAGGGAAAGGAGTCAGGGTCTCCATAGCTCAATTGCCTATGCTCCTGAAAAAGGCCACCTTCGAATCCGTGCCCTCGCCATCCATGTCCACTTACCTATGCTCAATGGCTATCTCAGCTAGGCGCTCTATCTCTACCTTTGCCCCCACAATCTGTTGATGCTTCTCCCTCATCTTGTGTCTCTGGTGCTGGATCATCTCCTACAAAGAAAACACGTAGGTTAGAATGTTTATGAGACAAAGCACACAAAACATGATTCATGAACATGCATATATGCATTATTTTTCCTTTTTTTTTTTTTATGTTATGTGTCACTAACCTACATGGAGCACATTTGTTATGTCACGGGCCTCTTCAGAATAGTAATTAGGTTGACCATGGACTTCACTTATATGCATAAAATGTATAAAAAATAAAAAGACATTTTTAAAAGGAGTAGGGAACTTACATAGGTGGTCTTATTTAGCTCAAAAGTGTAGGCAAACCAAGTAATCTATAATGACATCATCAACCTAATCAATAAAGCCATGCAAGACTCCAAAAAACTATCCAACATGGAAGCCAAATTGCCCACCATTATGGGCTCTATGCTTCTTAAAGTAGATTTATGGGCTCATTTACATGCTCGAGTATTGGCAGAACCAGATGCAGAAGTGAAAGTGGTAGTCTTCTGAGTCACCTAAGTAGTAGTACCTCAGCCTATATGCTCCAAGAAAAGCCCTCATTGTTTGCATAGTAAAGAAATACATGGATCGCCATATCAGATAATGGGAGGCTCCTTATGAGCCTGCTAATCATCTAAGATTTGTAAGGAATACTCGACAAAGACAACTGCTCTCCTTGCATGAGTTATAGTGCTATGGTAAGATCTGCCCCCGTAAGATCCCACGACCAGAACAAGTCATAGGTGGGCAATGTGGGATAGGTTACCCGCCTAGACCTTTGCACCACTGGTAGATGTGCTCTTTGAGGTACCACTCCTGGATAGAAGGACTAACCATTAGACAACAACCATATGAAATAGCCTCTATCTCTGCCACCTCCAATGCCCATGTTGCCATGAGACCTCTCAAGTCAAGGTGTAACTACAATAAGGACACAAAATCATTATAAGTATAATACCAAGCAGTACAATAAATAATTATGACTCATAAAGTAATTTCTGCGTAGGTAGAATACCTGTCTAAAGTGACTATGTTCAAGCAAGCACACCTGGTGGTCACAGGAGACTCCTTATAGCTCACTACACTCTACTATGTAAAGTGAGGATAACTGCATACCACGTCATCCTCAAGATTCAACCCTTGCAATAGGCCCAAATCGATGATCCATTCTTATTAATAAATAATGATATGAGATCCAAAATAATGAAGCAAGGCTAAGGAACAAAAAGACAAAGGAGATCAATAATACTTAGGATTAAAAACCTTCAGGCATTGCACATATAGCCATAGCCTCGTAAGCACCGATTGAAATAATGATAGAGATACACTAATCCTGTAGACCCCCAATCAAAATGGTGAAGCAAGCCTAGGTCCCCCAGCACTGGTACCAAACATAGCTCCGCTACCTCATATGTATTAGAGAACATATATCCTGATAAGGTATATAATAAATAGTAGCATGCATGCTGGTTAACCACCTCATTAGGCTATCATCAGTAATAATGGGAGTACCAATTTGAATGCTCGACCTCGTCATGGTCCTACTCATATTAAAATGGGGAGAACACACTTGAGGACTCTTTACTAATATTCTAGCTGGAGAACTAGATGATGTAGGCCAGAGTCAGTGAATAAGGGAATACTCGCGAACTGTAACTCGATTAAGAAAGTGAAGTCTCCAAGGGTGATCATAGTCTTGCCAAGTAGGGGTAGCTCGAAAGTATGGGTAATGTCCATCCATCACTCCACCAGCGCATTCACCATTGACAGATTGATCCTTGATGTCTCATCAGGGAACATCGATAAAAAAGTCCATATCTTAGTCCTCTCCATATGAGTTAGGACTTGGGGTTGCAATATACAACCCCACGCCTCAGTAGGACCATTGGAACAACCTCTTTTGTGGAAGCAGACAATCCCCTATAAAGAGGAAAGAAGGATATCATAAGATAAACATGTATATACATAATTCAAGGATAAGAGGGGAGTGAACTCTATAGTTCATCATAAAAAATAAATAATTTTCTAGAGCAAAATACTGCAAGATAGACAAATTTGTAAAAATAATGGATTATTCACTCAGATGTGTACCTTTATTATTCATTAATTATTCCATAAATTAATTTCAATTATTTCCGTCAAAGAGCAAAGCTTAAGTTATAAAAATTGAGATAATCTGGTAGACGAAAAATAAGTTTCATTGAAAATAAGGGATGAGTGTCTTAGAAATTCTCTCTAACTATTTTATAAGTTAACCTAATGTTCATAGTCAAGAAGTAAATTCAGGGGCAGTACCTAAAATTTACAGTGACAAAGTGCATAAAAAATGAGAGAAGGAGAAAACAAGGACACTTACTGATCCTGAGGCGGTTATTGCTAAATGATGATAGTAATTATAAATCGTCAATGTGTCACCAGCTAAAGGCTAGTCAGATGGAATCATGCTTCAACAAACTCACCTACTCAAATCCCTACTAGGATTGCAGCTGCTCGAGGGTGTTAAGGGTTAGGAGATGCTGATCGAGAAACTTCTCTAGGTCATTGTACATTTCATTGTTAGGAAAGTCAACCATGTTGCTTGTTTGGAAAAGCTAAGGTTACTTAAAGCTAAGCTTAAAGCCTAGAGAAAAGAAGTAAAGAGAGATAGGAGAAATGACGTGAATGAGGATGTAAAGGGCCTTGGGCTATACAATCAAAGGAGTATTATACAACCCTACAGGGTTGTACAGCCTCATACGGGCTAAACAACCTTGCTAGGCTGAGCTAGGTCGACTAGTCCTTGCAGGCCTGACCCTTTCTTAAGCGTGACAGGCCCAAGTCTTAGCCCATTAAGCTCGATCCAGCCTTCCCTTTCAGAGCATTAAGACTAGAATTACCAAAGTGCCCCTTTTAGTCCATTAAGTCCAAAATTACAAAAATATCGCTCATAGTCCATCAAACCTAGAATTATCAAAATACACCAAACTATTCAATAAAGCTCAATAGCAGTCAAATTCTCAAAATACTCTTGACCACTTCTCAAGCATAATTGCATTTAAGTTATTAAGATACTCTAAGCTCCCCAAAGAACCCTAAAGCGATGAATTCACTAAACTACCCCTAATCCCATAAAAGAATCCTATGTCATCACTACTTTTAAACTACCGGATCTAGATCAGGCCATCATGAACATTTTCAATAATAGGATGACTATGTCAGAGGTTCCAAAAATATTTTCAAGAAAGATTCCTCCTTAAAAATGATAAAACTTAAGGAAACACTTATTCCAATATCTAGGCCCATGTTTGTTACCTTAAGATAAACATGAACCTCCAAGATAGCTAAAAGGACTGCGAGGACTTTTATTCAGTTTCCAAATGCCAGATAGGCTCAGTTGACATAAAAACTATATAGGGGACATCCTTGAGACAAAAATTATCAATCAAAAAGGTCAGAACATACATCAATAAATACAACAGTGATGTTGATCACAAAAGACTATTTATGCAAAATAAAACATCTAGGTACTTGCTAAAAGGCTATCAGGAAGTTTAGTATCTGCTTAATGGTTACCAAGAAGGAAATCCTAGTACTTGCTCAAAGGCTACTGAAAGAAGAAGATTAAGCTTGGCACTTACTAAAAGGCTGTCAGGAAGCTTAGTATCAGTTTGAAGGTTGCTAAGAAGGAAATCCTAATGCTTGCTTGAGGGCTATTGGAAGAAGATGATGAACTTTTATAATTGCTAGAGGGCTACCAATAAGCTTAGTACTTGCTATAGGGCTGCCAAGAACCTTAACACTTACTTGAGGAGCTGCTAAGGAGACTGCTTTTAAAATAATGTTCTTTGCCTTTTTCACTTAAGGTGCTTATGTGTTTTCCTTGTCCCTCTGAACATGAACTTTAGTTTTGCTTTTGTTTTGACATCTTGAAGTGATAACCAAATGAGGAATTTAAGTTCCTTTCAACCTTGGCAATCCTTTTTGTGTTACAATGCACAATAAACATATGAATAATGTTTTTAGTTCTTTATGCAGTGATTTCATGCTATGTGTTTTCTAGTTTCATTAATTTCAAAAATCTTATTTTTGGTTCTACTTTTAACACCTTGGGGTGATAATTAAAAGAGGAACTCAAGTTTCCCTTAACCTTGATTTTCCCTTTTTATGTTAGAATTCATTAATTGCCATGTGAATAATATTTTTTGGTTCTTTAGTCCCTTATATTCATGCGAGCATTCCAACGACTCTTATGTTAGGTTATGCCCTAGATGTTTTAGCTCTTTATGAGAAAAGTGAGTGAGGGTTCAATGACCCTAAGATCTCACTTAAGTAAATTTTTGCCTTAAGCTACTTAATATTCTCCAAATGCTTAGTCTTATATGTGTCCATATCCTCTCTTTTATTCATCATTCATGCATTATTCATGCATGTTATAAGTTGTATTGATTGGTTTGTAGTGATAAAATGTGATGACCATGGCCTTATATATAAATTAGGCACCTTAACTATATAGTTATGGTATAGTGATCATCATAGACCTTCATTTATTTCTCTTTGTTTATTTTAAGTTCCTCTTGCTTACTTGTTCTCATGGTTGATTCATTACTAACTTGTTTCTTCTTTGGGTGTAGGCATGATTACTTAAGATTAGACCATTAACTTAGTCTTAACTATCTACTTTTGCGAATGTTATATGAGGATGAATAATGCATAATTACCCCATACCATGATGCATAACCCCCACTCTCCATTATGGATGATTATGTGTGTGGATGGATGATAATGCATATAAAGACCTTATACCATGATGCATGATCCCTCTCCTCTTTTGAATTGATGACTTGGTTTGTTGATTTGAATTTCATTTAGATGTTTGTCTAAGGGTGATAATTGGACTAATCAATAACTTAGTTAAAATGTTAAAAGTGAACCAAAGATGCCTGAGGGTTGAATCCCAATATCAAACTGTTTGGGGGGTGTCTAACCCCTTCCCCAAGTCGTACCCAATTTTTGAACCCATTCTCTGATGGGATGAAGATGAAATGGGTCTTCTTGTTGACTTAGTTTATGTTTAGATTTTCCCTTCCCTATATTCTTGTCTTGACCAAAGTTGCATGGCAACTTCATATTTCATTAGGATATTACCAATGTGTTATCCCACTTTTGGTCCCCTAATGACCACCATTTGGGACTAAAGTCTATGAAATTATACAAGGCCTAAAAGAACCCCTATTAGTCCCATCCCATATCGTGATTAAGGGATATTACCAATATACGACTCTTGTCCTCTTTATCTTACGATGTTCGATAAAAGGTAGGAGTCGCAAGTAAGATTTCACTAGCTCAAGCAAAATCTGAGGCACTCATATAAAGGCATTCTTTTGTGTTTTTTTTATCACTCTAATGGAAAAATAGGGTAAGGCTAGATAGCCAATACCCCGATTCACTTCAAAATGGAGTCTTGATTGGTTTAATAGTGATTTTCATGTTTTTTTCTATCTCAATGCTCACACTTTCATATGGATTCAAGGATGGTTTTTAGTTTATTTTGATGATTTTAGGGTAGTGACCAAGTGAGGAACTTGATGTTTTAATGACCTTGAGAGTCCTTTTTTCATGGGTATCATTTGTGTTAGGACCATGTGAATAGTATTTTGGATCCTATCCATTTTCTTAATTTGCATGCTAACCCTACATTATGGTTAGTAATGCTTTTAGATGCTAGGCTCTTTAAGAGCTACATAAGGGGAGGATTCATGAATCTAAGGACCCTTCCATGATGATGATGCCATGGGCCATTGAAAATCCTCTAATGTGCCTTGCATTGCATGTTTACTTCTTTAATTGCTCATCATTTATGCATAATGATTATGTTCTATTATGATTTGTGATGATGGAATATATTGACATAGATTTAGAATTTGTATTAGGATACCTTGACTTTGGGACATATGGTGAGAAAACTATTATGGACTTTTCTTGCCTTTCTTTATTTACTTTAAACTTTCTTTGTTTGTTTTTCATTTTGATTCCTTACTAATTTGTTCCTTCATTTGCATGTAGGTGTGATCACTTGGAATTCGACCATGAACTTAGTCTAAACCACAATCCCATAAGGATTATAGGATTATGTGTGTGAATGGATGATAACATATACATGCCTACCATATACTATATTGCATGACCCCTCTTCCTATCTTAAATGATATATGTGGATGATGGATGTATGCATGAAACCTTTTTACCATGATGCATGATCCCCTCCCCCTTAAAATTGATAACTTGATTTGTTTAAATGAGTCATGCTTAGATGTATGTCTAAGGCGCGTTAATTGGATTAATCAATAACGCGACTAAAAATATTAAAAGTGAACCAAAAATGCTAGAAGGTCGAATCCCAATATCTAGGCAGTTTGGGGGTACCTAATCTCTTTCCTAAGCCGTATGTAATTTTTGAGCTTGATCGCTAATGGGGTGAAGACGAAATGGGCTTTCTAATTGACTTAGATTAGGTTTAGAATTTGCCTTCCCTACATTTTTGTCCTGATCAAAGTCTAGTGGTGACTTCAGATTTCTTAAGGATGATACTAATGTATTGTCCTCCATTTTTGGTTCCTTGATGACCACCATTTTGGACTAAGGGCTTTGAAATTGTGCAAGGCATAAAAGGATCCTTAGATGGTCCAATCGCATGCCACACCTTAAGGTCACTACCAATAAAGAGACTTTTATCCTTTTGACCCCCTATTGGTCAATAAAAGGATAGAGTCGCAAGCAAGATTCCACTAGTTTGAGCAGAGGCGTGAAACCTTAAAGACACTTACTGAGTTAAAATATGGTTATATAATGGTGTAACTTATTACTGATATGCACAATTAGAAGGGTTGCAATAAAGGCATGCCAATGGTAAAAAATGTGAGCATAAAGTCTAAATCAAGGTTAGGGGTGGCAAGTATGAAAAATAAAAGAATAACCATCATGAACAAGTATATATATATATATATATATATATATATATATATATATATATATATATATATATGGATGTATGTTTGAAAGTTTTGCAAGGAATGAACATGATAGATACGCTAATTAATTACAATTACAATTTGTATTATTGGTATTACTCATGTTTTGATAACATTCTTTGCTCTATAGGCTTGACCACTTTTTGATAGCCTTAACCCAAACCATACATTAAAAACCCTTAAAAGACCTCATGATCTTTAAAGTTGCCAAGTTCGACATTAATGGAGAATAATGATTTAGTTTTATCTATGGTCATATATGAATCTTAAGAATCAAGAAAAAGTCTTGCTCAATGTGAATATGAAAGAGGATCAAAACAACAAATGAACTATGATGCCAAGGCACACATACTTTATTATGTTTAATTGATTAGGAATTGAATATGAATAGTTAGAACTTGTTATTGTCGTAAGTGAAGTTTCTTAGTAAAGGGAAATAATGGTTATAGTTGAGATAAAGCTTCTCTTGAAGACCTTAAATTCAATTCTAATTGTATGGGTTGTTAAATTATGCATTAGTAAAAAAGAAGATTGCTTGAGGACAAGCAATAGTTTAAGTTTGGGAAATTTTGTTTAATATCATATTTATCATGCTTTTATAGTTAAATTTTTACTAAAACTCATGCATTGACCATTTATTTTGCTTATTAATGGAGTTAATGCATGTTTGTTGGTGTCTTGTAGGTCAAAGTGAAGAAAAAATGATGATTTAAGTAATAAAGGAAGATGCATGGCTTATGGACATGATTGTGCACTTTAGAAGCTCATGACGATAGGGAAATACCATAACACATGGCCTATGGACATGGCATGCAACTTAGTTGCTTATGAAAGGCAGAGGCAAACCAAAATGCATGGCCTCAAAACATAGTCGTGTGCCTTGGATGTCTAACAAGGGCCTTGGTAATCGTTGAGAAACATAGCCATGTCGTATGCCTTAGATAGCTAACAAGGCAGAATTATAATACTAATACTTGATGGAATATTTGTAATTTTCTGCAAAAGAGAAGCTTGCCATCCAAGGAAAAAGAAGCTAGAATTAGGACATGAGGGATTAACCTAAGGAAGAGATATTGTCCAATAAGGTTGCCATCAAGAAGCAAGAGAGAGAAAAGGGGCATGCAATCAAGGAAATCAAAAAAAAGTTCATGGCTACTCTTGGGGTTGATTTGATTATTTATTTTTCTTCTTTCTATTTCATTACGAGCTAAATTTTTTTTGGTTAGGGTTGTAAATGGATTTTATATGACTTATATTAGGTATTCTTAATTCAAGTTTATTTGGTTTCTTTCATCCTTATGTTAGTAATTATTGAGTAATTCATGATATTGATTAAACAATCATTAATCATACTCAGTTCTACAAATCAACTATCGAGAGATGCTATTTATGGAACCCTCAATAATTTCTTTATTTTATTTCATGTTGAGAGACCTTGATGAAATACTACTATCTTTAGGGTCTTGTTATTTGAGATAATTGCATGATGTTTAGCTTTTCTATTGAGAAACTATAGCTTCACATGTATTTGTAGGTTGATTAATACTTTAGAGAGATTGATTGATCACCTTAGTAACTTGATAGTAGCACATGATGCATGAACCAATTAGGTATGGATTAGGTGTAACGACCATTTTCATTTACAAAACTCATAGCATTCATATCCAAAATACATATGCATAAAGGTTTTATTCATTATAAATATACAATGAAACATGTATTTAATGTACATATATGTTAACTAATGTCAAGACTAGTGACCATAATGAGTTTCTATCTAAATGTATGTACATGACACAAGGAGAGAGAGAGTTTGGATTCAGCCGACGACCTGTGGTCCATGTATCTCAATGCAATACTCTAAACGCCAAAGTGTCCAATCTCTATTCTTCAGTATCTTAAAAATATAATTGTGATTTGGTGAGTCGCGACTCAATGAATAAAAACAATAATCAAATTCTTATATCACAGCCAATAATTAAATATTATTAGGATACATTACAAGTATAACATTTGATTATGCAAGTGCAAGTGTAATAGATTAATTTTTTGTTGTGACCATGCAAGGCAAACACTGCTCCCCAGAATTCATGTGCTTCAAGTGACATTTGATTTTTCTGGCCAGCATATAACAAGTGATTCATTTGATCAATAACATGTGCCAATGGGACCTACTGGTCCATCTTCCATATGATTTGCAAGTGTTTGACAAGCCGGTCACAACACCCTTTTAGTTCCATGTGCAAGTGCTCATTCATAAATGGTATACCAAGTAATCATTAAGAGCATATGATTCTCACTTAACTTGTATTCACATGTAAAATAAAACAATTCAATCACATATACATGTAATAGAACATAATCATACCATAAAATTATCACACAAACACGTTGAATCTAATTATTTTTCTACTCACCTTTTAATATGACCAACCTTTATGGTAGTTTTGGCTCTCTCTCTAGGGATTCCTTAAAATTTTGAGATCCTAACATGTGATACATACGTGGTTATAAGTATGTCAAAATGATTATGAATGCTTGGTATGCAACTATGGCATGATTCATGCAAGTGGTTACTGACTCCTACATGCACCTAACGATTGAAAAAGTTATTATAGTTAATAGCTCCCATAAG
>CATIWR010182728.1:0-17024 GCA_949677035.1 Omphalea diandra | reverse complement strand
AAGGCTCACACAACAACCTTTCTTACAAGTGTTTTCTAAGGCTAACACTAAAACCTCTCTTAAGTGTTTTCACAGGCTCACACTAAAACCTTTCTCTAGTGTTTTTACAGGCTCACTCTGAAACCTATTACAAGTGGTGTTTATGCTCACACCAAACAATCACTTAGGGAATAAAAAGAATGATTGGCAAAAGTGTAAGAGTTTTGTTATAAGTTAATGAATTCTATTGCATTTACATTTGTTTGGTGGAGTATTTATAGCTCACACCCACCAAAGAGACATTACATTATGAAGCTCATTAAATCTTGAAATCATGCTAGGCAGATTCTGCATTAATTGCATGACAGGTGAGAGTTGTGGTTACTACTAAGGATTCGCGGTTACAACAGTCCAATTTCCATATGGGAGCTAAAAATTGAGGCGAAAAACCTCATTTGTGTCTAACACCTAGTCCACGTGTCCTCTCCTCATTGGTCCATAAGGAAAATATAGTTGTTGCTTTCTAACTGCTCACAAAAGTCGTGGTCATGATTATTGTTTATACAGGGTGCAATTCAGGATGTGAATTCTTCTGTTTGAAAGACAATCTTCATCTTATTGATTCGTGGTCGCTACCTAAAATGTTGTCCTCGTAAATTTTGTTCTTTAACAGATACCTAGGACACTTGACATACTGTGGTTGTGTACTTGGTTCCCTCCTTAATTACTATGAAATTCATGATCACGAATGAGACACGACACTAATTACGAATTCGCCTGTGACTTTGACACTCCCATCTTCTGATGAATCGCGACAGATATGATACTTGCGAATTCATCTGACATGGTTTCATCCTGTTCCTGAATTAAGTTGTGGTCGTGGATTATAAGTCACTAACTGTGAGTTTGGATGAACTTTGCCTTCTTGAAGATTATGAACTCCAACCAACTTCTACTTGAAAAACAAACTTAAATATGCAAAACAACACTCAATAAAAATATTAGGATTGATCAATCTCCTTTGTCAAGATCAAAAAAGGTCCAAGACTTTGGATTAACCATCCTAGTCCAACAGATTCTAACTCTTGAACATGTAAAACTACTTCTCTGAGGTCTTCAATGTTTATGACTCGCATTCCTTTGATTTTGGTGTTATTTACCTAACATAGCCCCTTTAATAATCATCTATACTTTCTCTCTCTCCATAAGTCTTGCAGTCACCTATGAAGCTATCTTTTTCATCTCTTGATGTATTCATTAAAGCCATCACCAAAATTTTACTTTAAAGACTCAAAGTCTTACAATGTAACCTTTAGATTTAAATTACAAACATAGTGTTTTTTAAAAGCTTTTGCTAATTCCTTATAGTCTTATTTGATAGTCTTTAGCTAGTTGAAGTATCATATTTTATGGACCTTTCTAATCATAATTCAAAAAGCTTTAACATAGTATCCATTAGGACCTCATATGCCTTCATGATTAATACATACTAGTGAACATGTTCTTTGCATTTTGGATTCTTATGAATTTAGGAAGTTTAGGAATGCAAAAATTGGTTGGTAGCTTTTTAGGCTTATGAGCAAACGATTTCTCAATATGTATTCCTTTCTCCAAACCCTTAGCACCTAAAACCTTATATATTTTCTCTAATAATTTAGCAAAGTCATCAAACTGAGTGCTTTTCTTCTCGTTCTCGATAGGTTTATGCAAAACAATAGTAGTACTCCTTACTTTCTTAGCAAGCTTGCTTTCATTGTACTCCTTCATCCCGAATAGGTCATCATTAATCACTATGGGTTGGGGTGCTTCCATTAGTGCTTTCCCTTTGTCAGTTTTATTAGTAAAGGTCTCCCCATTTTTTAAAATCTCATTGATGCGCTTGTTCAGCTCTTCAGCAATTCTCTCCTCTATCTTGAGATTGAAGTCAACCATCATTTTTTTTAGGACCTTAGGCGGTATGGTCAATTCTATGACTAGGTAGACATTTTGGCTCAAACTTAGCTTCTTACTCTTCTTAGAAAGTTGGTTGCCCCATCTCTTCCATGAGGATTTAGATGGAGCAATGATTGCTGAAAGGTGAGGATTATCAGTTTGATGCATGAATAAGTAATCGATGCATGTATGCATGCTATGCATAAATCATTTTGCAAAAGATCCTTCCAACTTTATTCCTCCCACACATGAGGTATAATGGTTCTTTCTTAGATGGGTCTCATTCTTATACCATAATGGGGAAAAGAACATACGTGGTCACCTCGGACCAAGAAAAGTTAAAGTCTTAAAAGAACATATATACAAAGGTACTAAAAGAAAAAACCCTTCACATTATTTGAAAGAATATGCACGCAAAAGGAAAGAGAACCCTTTAAGGAGAGATGGATGTATATGGAAAGTATTTACATGGCGGGAGAGGGGGTACATGAATATTTACATGTTGGGGATAGTTACATAAAGTGTAATGACCATTTTCATTTACAAATCATGACATTCATGTCCAAAAATACATATGCATAAAGGTTTATTCATCATACATACACATTCCAACATGTATTTAATGTACATATATGTTAACTAATGTTCAAGGCTAGTGACCATAAACTAGTTCCTATCTAGATAAATGTGAATGACACAAGGAGAGAGAGAGAGAGAGATGGAATTCAGCCAGTGACCTGTGGTCCATGTGTCTCTATGCAAAGTTATATGAACCAAAGTATCCAAACCCTATGCTTTAGCATCTAAAAAACATAATTGCAATTTGGTGAGTTGCGACTCAATGAATAAAAACAATAATCAAATTCTTATGGCACAACCAATAATCGAATATCATCAGTATATATTACAAGTATAACAATTGACTATGCAAGTGCAAGTACAAGTGCAACATATTCATTTTTATTATGACCTTGCAAGGCAAATACTGCTCTCAGGAATTCATGTGATTCAAGTGACATTTCATTTTGCTAGACAACATATAGGAAGTGAATTATTTGATCAATAATATGTGCCAATAAGACATATGGTCCATTTTCCAAGTGATTTGCAAGTGTTTGACAAGCCGGTCACAACATATGTTTAGTTCCATATGCAAGTGTTCATCCACAATAGTATACCAAGTAATCATTAAGAGCATATAATTCTCACTTGACTTTTGTTCACATGTAAAATGTAACAATTCAATTACATATACATGAAATAAAACATAATCACATCATAAAACTATTACAACACACATTATAATCTAAGTAGGATTTTTACTCACCTTTTGAGCTGACCAGCCTGTATGGTAGGTTTGGTTCTCTCTTCAGGGCTTCCTCAAAGTATTGAGATCTTAAAATTTGATACAAACACGGTTATAAGTATGTCAAAATTATTATGAATGCTTAGTATGCAACTGTGGCATGATCCATACAAATGGACCTAGTGTTTATGCATATTTTCTTTATATGGTTGCCTGACCTTGCTACACTCTTACAACAATAAATATACATATCCAAATGACTTGATTTTTTTTTCAAATAAACTAGGAATATAATGATACAACATATTCAAGTTTCTAGTGAATATAAGACACATAGAAAATGTGGTGAATTTTTAAAATTTGCCCTATTTCAATATCATTTAAGTCTGAGTAGGTCTTACATTCTTGAGTATATCTCATATTGTACATATCCAATTGCAAAAATGATATACCATATGAACTTTTTTATGTTTTAATCATTGTCTAATTCACTTTATAAAGTCACCAAAATAAATGACCAATCTCGGGCTGAGCGGGTTTTTAATATGTTTACAATTAGTCATAATAAAGGGCAATATCTCGTCAACCATATTAAATTTGGCATAAATATTTTACTGGCATATAGATCAAACATAAATATATAATTTCAAGTTTGTCACATCATCAAATTCCAAATCTATGGCCATCAAATTATTGGAAAACAAAATTATAAGATTGATGAGGTATCATCGATTTCAAGGTCAGTCATAATCAATAAGTCATATTTCTTACCACACAACCAATCAAGCAAAACCATTTTATGGGTATTTAGAAGGGATATAGCCTTAAAAATTTCATGTTTTTCACTTTGTCTAAATCCAAGCATAAGATCATGAAAATATAAGAAAACAAAAAGACTGAGGTGATTTTGATTGGTTGTGAACCAACCCTAATGAAGAAGCCATATCTCATCACACACACCAAATTAAGCAAAAATGTTTTACATGCATTTAGATGGGGCATAAAGCTACAAATTGCATATTTTTCACTTTCCTTAGTCCTTTTCTATTGTTATGAAATAATGGGTACAAAATTCTGCTTTAACAATAAAACCAACACAATCAGCTTTTGCTTCTCTTGAATTTCAACTTTCATACATGAGCTCTACCTCAAATACTCCATAATTCTTACTAACAATGCATGATTAACATGTTATGAGAGATTAATTTCATATGGGAAAAAGATAAATTAACTTAACTATTTTCCCATAACTAGAAAAGCTTAGGATTCCTTCCTAGGCAGCTCACCTTTCTCCCTCTTCTTTTTCTTCTTCTTCTTCTTCTTTTTATTTTTCTTCTTCTTCTTCTTCTTCTTCTTCTTCTTCTTATTCTCTCTCTATTTCTTTTGTTGTCCCTCATGTTTAACCTCTCTATTTTGATCCTAAAGGCTCAAAATTCGAGTTGTAAACCTATTATAATAAGATAAAATCATGGTGTCTCATTTCCATTGGTTGGAAGTTCACTTTTCCCTTTTTAGTCATTCTTCTTCACTCCTTCATCACCTCCATCCATCTCATAATCCCTAAATGCTCCTTATACTTTTAAATAAGCTCTAAAACACCATTATTTGTGATGTTATACCATGTCACACAATATAAGATAATTTGCCATACAACTATACAAACATTACATATATGTTCAAATGTCTCATATGCAATGGTGTAAGTGTCATCATCATTCTTATCCAATTCACATATCTAAATGATCATTTATCCATTGCATATGTTCATATGGGATTACAAATCATTTATGTAATGAATATGTTCATGTAAGAATGCTAATGAATGTGGACGACAAGGATGCTACATAAAGAGGGGGTAAAGTAACATTTGTGCTTACATTAGGGATACCTAACATGTTCTTTGAGGACTTTCACATTTTCTTTGAAGAAGAAATGCAAACAACTGTAGTGCCCTAAGTACTATTGACTCGTATGTGTGCCTTATGTCTCCCATAAGCTTGGGGGTGATTGTTATAATCCCCTATTTGGTATACTTGAAGATGGTAGGCTTATGAGTGATGAATCCTCCTCGCAATCTCTAAAACTTGAACAGAGCTTATGTCTCAAGTTTAGAGAACCATCGATTTGTCTAAGGGCAACTTAGTGCTCATGGTGAGGAGTGAAGACTACATGAATGTAATGGACTTACTCAACAACATGTTTAAAACATTAAAAGTGAAATAGAGGTTTGACATGAAGTCAATTTTGAGTCCCTAGTGGACTCGCCACTTTTAGTGCCTCAGGTTGTTTCACTCAAAGTTATGGAATCTTTCTTGTGACTCCATCCTTTCATCAATCAACATGAGATCAAGAAGATAAAAGTCTTTTCACTGGTAATGAACCCAAGGTATAGTGCGAGTTTAGATCAATGGGGGATCCTTTTAGGCTTTATGTTAGTTTGAAGCCCTAAGTCCAAAATGGTGGTAATTAGGGGGCCAAATGTGGGATGATATATTGGTGCCATCCCTAGGTAATGTGAGCTCACCACCCGACTTTAGACGGGATAAAAATCTAGGGAAGGCAAAATTTAAACAAAAATCTAAGTCAATTTAAAGGCCAATTTCATCTTTACCCTATCAGAGATTGGGTTCAAAATTTGGGTATAGTTTGAGGAAGAGGTTATGCCCACCCAAACTTCCTAGATATTGGGATTTAGCCTTCGGACAACTTTAGTTCACTTTTAATATTTAAACTAAGTTATTAAATAGTCCAATTAATAGTCATATGTATGCTTCTAATGTAATCAAGCAAATCAAGTCATCCCATATCAAAAGGGGAGAGGGGTCATGCATCATGGCAAAGGGGATCATGCATTCATCTATTCATTCACCCACACCATTCACAATAAAAAAAGGGTAGGGGTAAGTGATATGGCATAGGAGTTTAGCATGCATTATCATCTTTTCACATCACACTCATCCTCAATCATTTAGAATGATAAATAAAACAAAAATCATGGTCTAACTTAAGGAAAAACACCTTCACCAAAGAAAATATGAAAGTTAGTAAATGAAATAAAAATATGGCAAACTAAATAAACTCAAAATGTAAGTAATAGGCGTATGACATGTTACCATCTCTCCCATGCATGGGTACCTAGGTATGTATCTAAGTCTGTAGTAAACATACTCCCACACCATAACTAACAAGCAAAGCAAGATCAAAGTACATGAATCATGGGCATCAAAAATGGTAAACATGTAATACAAGGCATTTGGAGGATGTTTGATGGCCTAAGGCAAATACTCATCATAAAAGGGATCCTAGGATTGATGAATCCTCTCCCTATGCAGCTCTAAAAGAGCACGACATCCATATGTACCACTAAGCATGTAGGGTTAGCATAAAACATAAGAATGGGGGAGATTGATGGCCAAAACATTGTTCACATATTATAAACACAAGCATAATCATAAAAAAAAGTGCTCCAGATCATTAAAACTTTAAGTTCCATGCTTGATCACTACTTGGAAATGATTAAAAATAAAATAATTATCATCACATTAAATTTTAAATAAAAGAATTTGAAACCTTATAGAAAGAAGATTTATGAAATCATTTTCAAATCATGCTAGAGTTCAACTTTAGAAATGAAAAAGAGTTATAAGATGGTATACCTCATCTTATTATGCTATTGGAACACTAGGATGTCTCAAAAAGGGTTTTGAAAAAGGAAAAATTTGGATGAAAAAGGAAAATAACTTTGTAAATCTATCTACTAGAGAAACTAGGCTATACAAACCAAAATGGGGGTTGTACAACTCAGACATAGGGCTATGCAGCCTACAATCAAGGCTGTATAACCCTTATTTTCTAAATTTTTTAAAATAGAAGAAAAAGAAAAATAAGAAAGATAAGGGTATAGACTGGCTTTTGGATGCCTTTCTTTGATATTTTTATGCTCTCAGAGGTTCATTATGTATTAAGTATCTAATAAAATGCTAAGGAATGCATAATGAATGAAAGTTTAAAGCCTTGTTCTACCTTAGAATGAGTTGGGAAGAATTAGGGTTTAAGGTTTTTATGCTAAGTTTGCTTAGAAAGTGAATTTTGGCCGAGTTTTATCGGGGTTGTCCAAGCTGTTCCTTTCTTCAAATGGAAGGGGTGATTATAGGTGATGAATGAGTGCACCAGACCTTAAAATGGTTCTAATCACACTGTGGATTGATCCAATCATAAAGAGGGAGATGAATCTCCTAGAATTAGGATTTACACGAGAGCTGTATAACCAAGAATAGGCTCTACATCCATCTGTCAAGGTGATACAACCCTAAGGTTTAAGGGGGGACCAGTTTCAGAAGATTTCAAGGGTTAGGGTTTAGAGGACGACTGTATCATGTTATATGTGAGCTGTATAGCCTGTATGCTAAGGCTAGCAGCTCAACCTGTAGTTATAGGCTTGGTTATGAGCTTGGCTTTAGGCTTCTAACTTTGCACTTTTCCAAGGTTTTTTAAAACTTTTGTCTTTTTCTTTAGTAATTCTTTCTGCATTATGGGAGATGCATTTAGTGATTCTCATCACTGGGCTTAGCATTCAGAGATCTAGAGTCTAATGCTTACACTGGTATTTTAAGATAATTTTATAATTTAACAATCAATCTTAAGGTTGAAATTATTTTTTGATGCTTTAGCAATAGTGAGGGGTAGTTTGGTAGTTCCACCTTAAACCTTCATTTTCTTCCTTTGCCTACTTTTAGTGATCCATACATATATGTTCCTTGTCTATAAAACCAACTTAATTGAGTCCATATGTAAAAGCTAAGTGGCATCTAATTTTTCCCAATGAGAGGGACATTAGTTATCTATATATACAAGGCTTGTTTGTACAGACAACCCCTCTTATATAAAGATTATTAACAACTTTGAAGCTCATTAGTTCTTCTTCCTCTACTTCTCTCTTCTTTCTCTCGTTAGAATTCTCTTTAGACTTAGACTCTCCTTAAGGTTTCCTTTGCTTTTGAAATTTTTTGTGATGGCTAATTTTGTTGTTTTGATATTTAATGTTACTGCCTACTTTCTTAAGGGTGACGTGGCCATTTAGAATTCACTCGAGTAGATGAAGGCTACTTGGGGCTTCCTTAAAGTATGCCCTTTGATGCATATGACATTAAAGATCATGCTGAAGTGTTTCAAGGCATGCTAAAAGGCTTTGACAGTTTATGTCCTGTACCGCTACTTGGCGAGCACAACCTCTACCATGGTAGGTTCCTCTTTCCTATTTCTAATTTTATTTTATTTTTCTTTTAGCATTGTTGCTTTTAGGCACTACCTTGAATTGCCTTCTACAAGTGTATATTAGGTTAGCATAAAAAATATTGAGGACTAATCATAAGACACTTATCCTTCAAAATTTGGGAGTTTTATTTTGCGGTCCTTCAATTGATTAGCTATCCCAATTTGTGTTATTGTGTTCTATTTAAAAATTATCAAAATTAATTTATTTATAAGAAATTGAAACATATACTTATAACTTAGAATAATTTCTTTATTATTCGAATTTATAATTATGCAAATTTTTTTTACTAATTTGGATCTAGATTGTGTTAGCCTTATGAATCCCATATGCATAATTATTGAATCAAGCCAGAGATTTTGTGAACTTTTTGAAGGAGATTAATTTCATAACTTTTCATGAAATTTGACAAATTTTCTTAATTTTTATTATACTACATAAAATGCCCGCACACAGGAAGAACATGAAATATTATTTTGGTTCATGAAATTACATATTCTCATACTTGAGATTATTGATTGGATTTATGTTATTTTGCATTAGCTTACTCAAATAACCATTATCCTTTAATTTTCATGTTTATTTATGACTTTTCTCCTTACTTTGAATATTCTGTTCCTTACTGTGCTTGTTTCTTATTTTGTTTTTGATATGTGAGTTTGAGATTTTGCCTCTTATTATTTATAAGGTGATGTCGCCTTTAATAAGGACTGATAAGCTATTTCTCTAACTAGGGTTTGGTTCAAAAATCTATACCCTCGTGTTGTCACTCGTTTGGAGGAGATCAGTCTTATCCCATTTCTTAGGATGCTCTTAAATAGAGTAGTGTAAGGCGACTTGACAATTACTTAGGTGTTAGCCAAGAGGTGGATGGACACTACCTATTCCTTATGCCTATGACAGATCAAAGAAGTGACAACCATACCCAAGGACTTCACTTATTTGATCGGGATCTGTTTCTCTTAGACTTCGCTCCTTACTAACTTTTACATGCACCATTCATTACTATAATGAGATTATGTGTGTTGCCTCTGTGGTTGTGTTCCTTAGACTAAAGAGAGCCTCACTTTCAAGCATTGGACCTTGAAGAAGACTGCTATAGTTCTTACCAACATTTACCCACCTAAGCTGATCCATTGATGGCCTGTTACTTCCTTCTCTATAGCTTATCTAGGATGTTATTCATGAACCCCTCAGGCGTGGTGGAGATATGTCTGTTACATGTAATTAAGGACATAAAGCTCATGTGCCATTCCAACTATGGGTCCATTGCGCTAGCGTAGTTATACTGCTTTTGATGTTAGTGCAATTAAGGACTATCATATATGATGGTGCTTGGTGTATGCACTATAACACCCTTAACCTAATTCATTTGTAATTTAATTGTGTTATATTTTTATATGATCATCACATGGCATAAGCCTGACAATAACACTTAGATCATCACATTTGAGGCATTTTAATATGCATATGATGTTTGCTTAGTTGCATAACAAATTATCACATGTAGTTTAAATAAGGGCATCTTAGAACTTATTAAATGTATAAGGATTTGATGGAAATTAATAAAGGGATATAGGTGAAGAATGAATGAAGAAAGGGACTAATCGAGAATTAAAACTTTCAACTAATAGGAACAAGTTACCATTCTTTTGTCCTATTAGAATAAGAATAAAAATTAGAATTCTCTAACATTAGGGTATAGTAAGGGAGAATAAGGGGGGATACATCAAAAAAAAGGAGAGAAAAACAAAGAAATCAATAAAGAATAAGAAGAAGAAGGAGAAAAAGGGAAGAAAGAAATTAACTAAGAAGGAATCTTGAAGTATTCTAGCCTTGGTGAAAAAAGGAGAAGAAGAAATATCAAATCATTTCTATGTAATTTCATATTTATTCCATATAAAATTTTTCCATGTCATATTAATTATAAGAAATTAGTGCGAGTTATAAAGTAATTGTAGTTAGGATTCATGTGTTAGAGGCTGTTAGGACTGAATACGAGTTGAATTTATTTTTATTCTATTTTAAAGGTAGACTATTCTAACCATGATTTAATAACCCCAGAAGATGAATTAGGCTAAATGTAAAACATTAAAGTTGCAAGTTTATGCCTCATGTAAATTATTGTAAAATAGTGTTGCCAAATACGCTGTGTGTAAAGAGATATTGCCCATTGATTGTGATTGATTCCTATTGAAACCTTCCTAGCTATTAGTTCAATTTTCTAACAATTTTGTGGACCTAGAAGTGGAATAAGGTGAAGTGGAAAAATTAAATTGTAGGTTAATGTCTCATATAAATTCCTACAAAACATTTTTGCTTGATATTTTGTGTGTTAAGAGATATGACTCCTTAATCAGGACTGATCCTAAACATATTCATGCCTACAAAGTTTGAGACTAACCATTTCTTTTGAGGGCCATCGAAGTTGAATTAGAGAATGTGTGAAACATGAAAAATATTTATTTATAAATTAACTAATTGGATGTAAATCAATTATTCAATTGGATTTCTATATTTTAAGATATGTTTAAGTTTATGGGACTGTTTAGCTTGTAATTGCACCAAAAATAGGGCAATTTTATAAAATTCATCAAAAATTGTGTAGTGCATATTTTGGAGTGGATTTTAAATAGGTTGTACCCATATGTGTCTAATATAATTAGAAAAAAGAAATAGGTCTTTTAGATTTATGGGACAAAAGTAATTATAGAAACAACATACCAAGGTCATGATATTTTGCTATAGCATACATGCATAATGAGATACATTTATCATCATGGATTGATTTTGTGTATTGAAATAGGTCCTCAAGGCATTGAAGATAATATTGAAAATAATCTAGGACCATTCATAACTCAATAGCTTAAAGGAGGAGGTAAGCAAATACCTAATGGTACTTAAACATGTGATTTGTTAAATGCTATGAACTTAAATTATATGGATTGAAATGTTATTTAATAAGATGGTGTTGATGAGTACTTTGATTAAAGGATTATTAGATTTTAAATTATTTATTTTTATGATATATTGATAAAATTTGGTTCGAGAGTGAAAGTTTATTGTGATATGATTTGCCAAGGTTGATAGGTGTTGTTATTAATTGCTATATTGCTAAAATTTTGTTGGATTTATAAATGAATTGCTAAAGGACTATTATGTGATATTGTTTAAGCAAATGATAAAAAAATAATGGCATGTGTGGCATTGATATTAAATAAGACTAGTTTGTATGACAATAATATTTAATAGCATATGTGACAATGATATCCTGTAGCCTTGTGGCAATAACATTTAATAGCCTATGTAGGGATGATAACCTATAGCCTATGTCACAATGATATCAATAGCATGTATGGGAAAAACAAATGATAGTCTGCATGGCAATAACATTTGACAACCTATATAGCAATAATATATGATAACCTGTGTGATAATAACATTTGATAGCTGTAAGGTATTAAAAATTAGAAATTCTTTTATTACGTGCATGTATGAAATGATAGTTTATTTATATTTAAATGCTTATTATGGTATTTATGATTTAATTATCCTTAATTATTTACTTATTAAGTATGTAAGCTCATTCCTTTGAATTTAAATTTCTTTTAGAAAAAGTAGACTAAAAATTACATCCAGCGTGCATTTTAAAGTAGTTGTCTAGTAGTATAATAAATGTTTGACCCATATGCAATCTTTAAAAGTTTTTTTTGTTTGCTTAGCTCTATAAGTTTTATTATTTTTTGCAAATAGTTAATATATTATGATACTAGAAATATAATGCTCAAAACAAATAAAGAAAGGTCCTTTAATGATAGTGAGATGGCATGAGAGAATTTTATTGATGTTATGTCATTTTAGCACTTCATACTCTATGAATGAGTTAATGCATACAACATAGAAATGATTATTAAACGTTGATTAATAACTCAAGCTACTTAATAAATTGAGGTAAGTTAGATAAAAAAATCTATAAAATGAGGTGTCACATGCACATTATAAATAACTCTTTGAATCTCTTCATTTGGCTTACTTATTTACCCTTTTAATCATCTTTGGACTAACATTGTACTTTTTTGATAACCTTGGGTTATGGAGTTAAGGTTACTAGCAAATGGCAACCCTCTACCAAATATGGATGATTACTACCAATTGTTCACTAGAAGGGGCTTCGCTCACCATCGAGAGTCCTCGATCCAGGACATGCATAACTATCTGAATACCATCACCTTGGACTAAGTATTCTTAACCTATAAAAGAATTAACAATTAGTTCCTTGCATTACATATGAACTCTAGTTTTACACTTATAGTGTTAAATCATAATCTACTATTCCTTTTATAATTGCACTGGACTGGATGGGGGCTTACTTAAACATGGCAACCTGAGGTGGTTGACGCTGATGGTCACTCTGGCAAGCAGATCTACTAGTGGGGCCTTATTGTGGGAGTGGTATCTTAAGGAGAAGCTCCTTTAAGGGCATGAGGGAATTGATGCCTACCTTCCAACAAGTTTTAGGTAGCAGACTAAAAGCAAAAAGAGTTTCAACACATTATGAGTTTCATTCCAAATGACTAGATGGTCATAAGTAGCATTGCTTATATGGCTTAGATGGTTAAAGCACTTCTCAGGCCAATCCTTATAGCTGAGATGATGCTTCATACATTCTTGAGGCATGTGGTGTATGAGGGGACGATTATGCATTGAAGGGCTCAATAGACAATCACATACTTTAAGTATAAGCCTTTAGAGCCTACTCCTATTTTTATAAAAGGGCATGCACTTCTAAAGAAGGGTACTAGAGCTGATGGTGGTAAGGGAGCTCAATCGCTTCCTTGACAATATGGTAGAGTCATGTAGAACATCCCTAACTAGGTCGATAATAACTTTAGACATCGCTAAATCGACCCGCACATTCGATTTTGTTAATACCACTTATTAAGTATTATTTCTCTTTATAGTTTTGTGTCATTTGCTTGTGCTTAGTCATGTTTTACTAAGATGATACTTCCTTTGCAAATTCCCCACATATAGGCTGAAGCATTGCTTAATCTAGTTGCTGCCCTAAAGAGGAATGTGACATAGCAGACTTAGGGGGTTTAGGTCAGTAATTAAATGCAAATTATGTTTGCATGTCCTTGATTTGTACTTGTATGTGTGTTTTGTATCCTATCTATCCTAACCCTTATACATCTTATAGGAGATGGTCCAACGCCTAATCTTAGACTTATGGGACACAAAGTAGCATTTGGTAGTAGTTTGAGGCCTAAATCAAGCAGATGGTCATTTGGTGCACAATTTACATATATTTCATAAGTAATTCCTTCCAAATATTGATGTTATTATATTAATTTTGCATGTGGAAAGGATTAAATGAAGTGAATTTATGTTTTGTAGGTTTAAAAAAGAGAAAAATGGCCAAAAAGCATGAACATATCATAATAGTTTCATATTCTCAATTCTTGAGCACTGCTCGATAATTTATCTCTCCACAAAGATCCAAATGAGGTGATTCAAAAACCATTAGAAAGCTAGCATAGAGGGTTACAACTTTTACGTTTTATGCTAGAGTTGATTCTATTGTCTATAAGGCCCAAAATGGGTTGAAATGAAGCACAACTATGCACATGACCATGTATCCAAAAAGCAAATCAGACAAAAACATTATACATGGCCATGCGCATGGCCTTATGTGTGGAAAAGTAAAAAATATGATTTTAAAATCTTCCCTAATTTCTTCCTTTTTCAATTTCCCAAGGTTCCTGATTAGTAAATAGCTTAAGAGCACTATTTAAAGAGGTAAAACCCTAAAAATGAAAGGAAGAAGAACCTAAATAGGGCTTCAAATAACCATCTAACAAACAAAGGAATTCAATCAAGCATGGGATTAAGAGCAAACAGGGGCCAGAAGACAATCATTCAAGAGTTTTAAGAATTAAAGTCCATGGCTTCCAATATGATTAGTTTGATTGTTTATTATTATTTTTCTTCTATTTTAAGCTAATTATATTTAATCCAGGGTTGTAACTGGATATTGTGTAACTCATATTAGCTTTTCTTAATCTACGTCTTTTTAGTTTCATTTATTATTTATGCTAACAATTATTGAGTGCTTTATGCATGATTAACTACTATTAATCATCTTAGTTTTGTAAATTGACAATGGAGACATATTTTTCATAAAACAAAACCTTAAACAACTCCTTTATTTTAATATTGAATTGAGAAACCTTAATAAACTATTGCTATCCATAGACTCTTATGTTATAACTTGATTGCATGATGTTTAGCTTTTGAGTTAAGGAACCATTAACTTAACATGCTCGTGCATGTCAATTTCTACTCGAGAGAGATTAATTGATCAACATAGTTACTCTATAATAATATTTAATGAAAGAATCAATTAGACAAGGATTAGGAACCCATTAGATAGTCACCAAGTGAAGTTGAACCCCTTGCTAACTTATGATATTGATTATTTTCCTTGCAATTACTTTATTTATATTTTACTTAGTTTTAATTCTTCATTTAAACCTTTTTTTTTATATTGAATTTCTAGTTAGTACAAGGAATAAGATGCTTAGTACTTAATCTCTATCATTGTGGGAATGATATTCATACTTTTGTATACATTATTACTTGACAACTTGTGCATTTGTAGCTTAAATGGTTATTTAAATAACACTAACCCATCATATCAAGTTTTTGGCACTGTTGCTGGGGATCAATGACATTAATACTAATCAATTATTTACATATCACTATAGAATTTTCATTTTATTTTTGTATAATTTGTGTTTCTTTTTTTTATTATTTCTTGCATATAATTAGAACTTTATGACATGGATGCACTCAACACAAATTACAAGCATAGGTATCCACCCTAAATAAGCAAAAAAATTCCATCACTTATAATGTAATTTCTTCTTCATTTTCATAGGTGGTATGCAAATTGTGTGGGATGATTAGTCATCAAAGTAAAATTGTAAAATGGGGGAATTCTTTTACACATGGTCAAGTAAGTTATATGGGGAATTTTAATCACCAATCTTATGATCCTTATTATAATTCCTATAACTTTGGTTGGCAAGAGCACCCAAACTTTTCTTGCATAAATGCCAATTATTTAAACTCCAATCTTCAAGCTCCCCCTAGTTTTTATGAACTACCAACCTTTCAACCCTAAGAGGAAAAGTTTAGCCTATAAATCCTATTAGAGCAGTATATCACCAAAACTAATGCTAGGATAGAACAAATGCAAAGAAGATTAGATGTAGATCTTAAAAGCTATACCTCTTCTTTCTTTCATAACCTTGAAAATCAAATGGGAACAATGAATAATGGTTTGAAATTTATATCTCATGAGACCTTACTGAGTGCCTCTGAGCCCAATCTTATGGATTAAGTTAAGGGAATTACATTAAAGACTAATAAAGAGATCAATTCAAAGATGAAAGAGTAGGAAAGAACTAAGAATGAGAAAGACAATGGCAAAAAGCTAATCCAAAAAGAAAATCTAAAGCAGGAAGTCAATCTTTATGTGCTTCCTAAGCCTTATGTTCCTCCTATACTATTTCCTTCAAGGTTAAAGAAGTATAAGGAGAGTAAAGAGCTCATTGAGGAAGGTAAACCATAAGGAAAACCACCTACGAAAGAGCTGAGATGTTTGAGCATTTATGAGCAAGAAGAGCATGAGCATGAAGTTTATCACTAAAAAGAGGGAGCTTTGAGCTTGAACAATCTAAACATGTAAGTGATGAAAAGGGTTTTATTGTCAAAGCATGTGAGATAATTAATACTTCCACTTTTGAAATTCATTATACTAATCCATCTTATCTCTTCCTTATTGATGAATGGAACTATGATGTGGCAACAAAGAAACTTCCTTATCTTTTTCATTTTGATTAATTAGACCCATTGCCTTATATTATTGATCATGCATATTTTAGAGAATAAGATACCTCTTATGTTATAATCTTTAATAACATAAACCATTAATAAGAAAAAAGGATGAGAAAGAGAAAGAGGTATTTAGATTTGGTCATGATTGATTTAAAGGATTTTAGTCCAACCAATTGCATATATCCAATCATAATGAAGGACAATCACAAACCTAAGATAAAGCTTAATGACCATTCTTAAAGGTCAAGTTAATGATGTTAAATTCACATGTTTTTTTAAAAATTATTAAGCGTCTTTTTTATTTATGTTTTTTGTGCCTAGCTCTTACTTATATGCTTAGTTATAGATTTTATTTCTTTTGCCTCAATTAAGGTAATCCTTCTTTATCCCTCTTATCCTATTTGCATTAGTTGTATCTATTAGCCCTATGCACCAAGAAGGGGGGGGGGGGGATTGAATTGGTGTATAAAAATTAAAACAAAAAGGTAAAAAAGAAAATGAGTAGAATGGAGACAAAATATTTATAGTAGGTTCGAGTATAATTGACCCTACGTCCACTCCCCAATTCTCAGCAATTGGGTGTTCCACTATCTTCTAATGGTGTTTTCAAGCTCACACCAAACTTTTACACTT
>CATIWR010182718.1:0-12085 GCA_949677035.1 Omphalea diandra | reverse complement strand
AATCATATCATACAATTATCACATACACCCATTGAATCCAATTATGGTTTTTACTCACCTTTTGATGTGACCAACCTTTATGGTAGGGCTTCTTCAAAGTATTGAGATCCTAACATTTGATACATACATGGTTATAAATATATCAAAATGATTATGAATGCTTGGTATGCAGTTATGGCATGATTCATGCAAGGTACCTAGTGTTTATACATTTTTTCCTTATATGGCAGCCTGAGCTTGCTACATGGTCACAGAAATAAATCTAGATATATTTATCCAAATGGCTTGATTCTTTTTTTCAAACAAACTAGACATATAAACACACAACATATTCAAATTTCAGGTCAATATCAGAAACACACAAAATGTGGTGAATTTTTAAATGTTGCCCTGTTATGGTGTCCTCTCAATCTGAGTAGGTCTTACTCTCTTGGGTGTATCTCAAACTGTACAAATCTAATTGTAACAATAATACACTATCAGTTACAAAACATATAAAGGAACATTTTCCATGTTTTACTCATTATCCATTTCAGTTTATAAGGTCACCAAAACAAAGGACCAATCTCGGGACAAGTAGGTTCATAACATGTTGACAACCAGTCATGATAAAGGGGCAATATCTCAGCAACGATGCTAGATTTGGAAAAAATATTTCACAGGTACGTAGATCAGATATAAATATACAACTTTCAAGTTTGGAGAATCATCAAATTCTGAATCTATGGCCATCAAATACTTGGAAAACAGATTCAAAAGAAAGGTGGGTTTCACCCCGGTACAGAGTCAGTCCCAATCAATGAGCCATAACTCTTTCCACACAGCAAATCAATCAAAACTGGTTTACAGGTGTTTATAGAGGACATAATCCTATAAATTTTATGTTTTACACTTTGTCAAAATCAGAACATAAGGCCATCAAAATATAAGAAAACTGAAGACTGAGGTCATCTGGGTTCGGATTTGACCTATTCCTGATGAAGGGGTCATATCTCCTCACATATACAAAATCAAGAAAAACTGTTTCATATAAATTTATATGAGACATAAGGCTACAACTTTCATGTTTTTCACTTTCCCCAATTCTTCTTCTAGGGTTATGAAATCGTGGGTCCAAAATTCTGCTCTAACAGCATAATCAACAGAATCAGCTCTTGTTCTCTTAGTTTATAACTTCCATCCAAGAGCTCTACTTCAATTACTCCATAATTCTCACTTACCATGCATGATTAACATGCCATGAAAGGTTAATTTCAGTTGAGAAGAAGACAAATTCCTTACCTATTATCCCAGAATTGGAAAACCTTAACAACCGACTCTTCTCCCTCTCTTCTTCTTCTTCTTCTTCTTCTTTCTTTCTTCTTCCTTTGCTCTCTCTTTGTTTCTGGTATAACCCACGTTTTTTCCTCAAAATCTGACACTAATGGTCTGTATTCTTATTTTAAATAAGTCAAAAGATTTTGGCTGGTTTCCTATTGGTTGAAAGTTAAAAGTTTTGCTTTTAGTCCCTCTTCTTCACTCCTTAAGTACTTCCATCCATCTCCTAATTCCTAGATGCTCCTTATAGTTTTAATTAAGCTCTAAAACACCATTATTTATGATACTATAATAAGCACACAACATGAAATAATTTGTCATATAACTATGCAAACAAGGCATATATGTTCAAGTATCGCAAATGCAACGCTGCAATTGTCATTGTCGTGTTTTTACAATTCACATGTCTAAATGATTATTTATCCTGTGCATATGTTCATATGAGATTTCATATCATTTGATACAGTACATATGCTCATATGTTATTTCATATCATTTGTGCAATGAATATATTCATGTGATAATGCCAATGAATAGGGATAGGGATGTTACAATAAAAGTTCTCCCTAAAATCAAGTTTACAAAGGAGGAATTTTATGAAACATGTCAAAAAGGAAAATAGGTAAAATCTTCATTCAAAAAAGCCAATAACAATGTAAGTTCATCTAGACCCTTACAATTGCATCACATGGATTTGTTTGGACCCATTAGAGTATTTAGCTTAAGAGGCATGCATTATGCATTTGTCATAGTAGATGATTACCCTAGGTATACTTGGGTGTTGTTCCTCCCTCACAAGGACTTTTGTTTTGACACTTTCAGACCTTTGCTAAGAGAATTCAAAACCAAAAGGATTTGAAATCTCTTCAAATAGAAGTGACCATGGAGGAAAGTTTGAGAATGGTAAATTCCATAGCTTTTGTGTTGAGTATGGTATCTCACACAATTTCTCAACTCCTAGAACAACACAACAAAATAGTGTAGTAGAAAGGAAGAATAGAACTCTTCAAGAAATGGTTGGGACCATGTTAAATGAGTATAATCTTCCTAAATATTTTTAGGTTGCAACTGCAAACACTTCTTGTTATGTCTTAAATAGAGTATTGGTCAGACACTTATTGAAGAAAATCCCCTATGAGTTGTGGAACAATATGAAGCCCAAGATTGCAAATTTTAGAGTCATTGCTTGCAAGTGTTTTATTCTAAACACTAAAGACAACCTTAGTAAATTTGACTCTAAATCTACTGAAAGAATTTTCCTTGGATACTTTACTACCAGTAAAGGGTTTAGAGTCTTCAATAATAGAACATTTGATGTTGAAGAGTTTATGCATTTTATTTTTGATGAATCTGACCCCATTTCTAGAAGAATAGAAGAAGATGTTGATGATCCTGCAGGTCCCATGAGTGAGCTGAATATTGGAAAAGAAGGGAAGAATGTGGACAAGCCATAAAAAATGAGGAGTGGAGAAAATTCAAATCAACCTCTTCCTACTCTAAATGAAGAGCAAATTCAGCTAAAAAGGGACTAGGTCTTCATGAAAGATCATTCAAAAGATCTCATCATTGGTGATCCATCAAGTCGGGTAACAACTAGATCATCATTTAGAAATGCATGCACCAATCTTACTTGTGTTTCCCTTATCGAGCCTAAGACCATAGATGAGGCCATAAAAGATGAACATTAGTTGTGTGCTATGCAATATGAACTCAATCAGTTTGAGAGAAATAAAGTATGGACCTTAGTTGCTAGACCTCAAAAAAATTCCATTATTAGAACCAAATGGCTCTTTAGGAATAATCTTGATGAGCATGGAACCATAGTTAGAAACAAGGCTCGATTAATAGCCAAAGGTTATAACTAAGAAGAAGGAATTAACTTTGATGAGACCTTTGCTCCAATAGCAAGACTAAAAGCCATTAGGATTTTGCTTGCATTTGCATCTCATATGAATTTCAAATTATATCAAATGGATGTCAAGAGTGCTTCTTTAATGGCTACATTGATGAAAAGGTATATATTGAACAACCCCCTAGTTTTGAAATCCATTGCTTTCCTAACCATTTGTTCAAGCTCACTAAAGCCTTATATTGCTTGAAGCAAGCTCCAAAAACTTGGTATGAAAGGTTGAGCAACTTTCTTATAAAGAAAGAGTTTTCCAAAGCGTTGGTAAACATAACACTCTTCTCTAAATAAAAGAATAGAGACTTATTGCTTGTCCAAATATATGTAGATGATATAATTTTTAGTGCCACTAATGTTTGCTTGTGTGAAGATTTTTTAAAGTAATTAAAAATGAATTTGAGATGAGTATGATAGAAGAGCTCAAGTTCTTTCTCGGATTACAAATCATACAAGGGAAGGAGAGAATCTTCATCAACCAAGCCCAATATATAAAGGAACTAATCAAAAGATTTGGCCTGAAGAACAGCAAACCATGTAAAACTCCAACGAATACCAACATCAAGCTAAGCACAGATGAACATGATAAGGTTATGGATCAAAAGCTGTTTAGAGGTATGATTTGTGGTCTTTTTTATTTAACAATATCCAGGCCTAATATTATGGTCAGTGTGTGCTTATGTGCTAGATATCAATATAATCCTAACGAGTCTCATTTGCATGTTGTAAAACATATACTCAAATACCTTATCTGTACTTCCAACTTAGTACTTTGGTATCTTGCGAGTTTTTCATTTGAGTTAAATGCATTTTCAAATGTTGATTTTGCTCGATGTACCTTAGATAGAAAAAGCACTTGAGGCACATGTCAACTACTTGGTCAATGTTTAATGCCTTGAAGTAGCAAAAAGCAAAATTCAGTTGCTTTGTCTGCGATTGAAGTTGAATATGTACCAGTAAGTCTTTGTTGTGCTCAAATCGTATGGATGAAGCAATGACTTCTTGATTATAAGGTTATCATAAATCAAGTGGCCATCAAATGTGATAACACTAGTGCCATCATCTTGTCTAGGAATCCCATTCAACATTCTATGAGTAAGCATATAGATATAAGACATCACTTCTTAAGGATCATGTCAATAATGGTGATATTGTATTAGAATTTGTTGATATTAACCATCAATTAGCAGATATTTTTACTAAACCACTTTATGATGAGAGATTGTAATTCTTCAAATGGGAACTTGAAATGATTAACATTGGATTAACTTCAACTGGTTTTTCTCTTTCACCTTTATCAATTCATGCATAATTATTGTTAGTTAATACTTGATGTGTTGTTTGAAATGATTACCATTAAAGTCTTTAGACTCTATAAGCTAAAGATTTTAATTGTGTATTATCTTAATCAAATGTCCCTATATTAATTAAATTCATGACTATATCATTGAGTTTGATTAATAATTTACATCAACTAAATTTTCAAAATGTTTGCTTATTTGAAAATTTTGTTTTAAACTTAGTTTTGTTTTGGAAAACATGGCCAATGGTCGTTGTGAGTTTGCTAATGACCATTGTGTTGTTTGTGAGTTCTATTTTATGCTTCTATATGTCCCTACGATCGTTGTGAATTTCTAATGATTGTTGTTCTTCACCAAAAGGGTGTTGCAAGCAACCACCATCATTGGATGAAGAACACTTGTTTGAATAAGCTAACGTTCATGTCCAACTGTTATTATTTTATTCACAACAGCCATTAAACACTCTTAACAGTCATATCTTTTAAAGAAACAGGGAACTCTTCAAACTCCTATATAAAACCCTTAAACCCTACAGTTGTTTTATTTTTGCTTTCACTATGCTTTGGCTCTCTATCTCTTTCTTTCTTTCTCCACATTAGTTGCTATTTCCTTTTGCATTTCATTTGCATCAATCCTCAAACTCAAGAACAAATGGCACCTAAACTTGAATCAACTAAGAGGTACAAGCAATAGATTAGGAAAAACCCATAACCCTCTTACTCAAGCTCCAAAATAGAGGCAAATTTGGCCTCAATGTTAACATAACATAAGAAAAGGATATATGAACCTTCATCTACACCACAATCCTTGAAGAAATCTAAATCTATAGTAAAATCAAAGGGAAAATGGAGGGAGATATAAACATAGCAAACCCCTATCATTGTCCGAAATTTCTACCTTCAAATGCAGAAGGAGAAGGAATTGGCCCTCAAACTTCTTAAAAGACACCTTATGAGAGGTAAATTCTTCAAATGGGGTGATCTACAATGGTATGGTTGGCAAAAAAAGTGGAGGAATTTATGACAGGAATAGGGTGGGAACTCTTTTGTCACATAAAAGAGCCCTCCAATCTGAAGCTCATAGTAGAATTTCTCGCAACATTAGAAGTTCTAGGAAGTGATTGCCACACATATGGACAAGAAGGTATTATCAATTTCAGATTTTTTTAGCAAAAAACACACCTTAAGACCAAATGAGTTGGTGAAATGCTTCGATGCCACCACTACCGGAATAACAGAGCATCCTCCTATTTTCAAAGTTGATGTAAATCAATTTTAGATGTCAATAATGGATGGGAAGAGTAACTACAACAACGATAATAATAAGGCATCAAAAATAAAGAACCAAGTCTTGAGGATAACTCATTGATTCATTACTTGGAACATCAATGGGAGATCTCAATCCAATGGTAATTGCACCATCATAGACCTATTCTATCTCTAGTACATCAAGAATAAACAAAGGATCAACACACCCTTGTTCTTAATGCAAAGAATAGATGGTCAAGTTGACAAAGGAAATGAATTTGTGATGGGGCATTACATAACCAGGATTGCCAAATATGTGAATGTTATTCCCGCAACAAAAGAAGAACTTAATGAAAGAAACATTGTGTTGGAAAAACTGCCATATAATAAATCCATTTGCGAAAAGATGTTTTGAGCATGGGGATCCTTCAAAGGCTCAACTCTAGCCTAATAAGGAGAATACCAGAAGAATGAAAGATACTGAATAAGAACAATATGATGAAGAGGTTGAAGTAGCCATCAGAATAGGGATTGTTGTTGTGGAAGTGACTAAAACTAGTGCCCTTGCTCCTACTACATCTCTCTCTAACTTTGAAAAAAAGGTCTTTGATCAATTGGCAACCATCTCTAGTATTGTTCAATGGGTTCAACCTCTACTATCTCTCTTCACCAAAAGGTACAAAAATTTTAAAGGGATATAAAGGATGTCAAACAGACCTTAGATTGGATAGTGGAAGGGTTAAATTTGCAATTTGGAACTCCAGCTACTCCAATAGAGTCAGATGTAGTAGCTGAGCCCAAAGACAAACCCTAGAACCATCCCTAAGACCCTCACCTTCAATCATCTCCTCCATCTCATGTTGCATATTTTGTCTTTTATCTTTGTTTTATAAAAAACTGTTGATGTAAGGGATGACATTTCATTAATGATATAAATATTTTCTCTTTTTGCTTATACTATTATTTGAGATTTCATTTCCCTTGTTGTTGCTATACTTGCATATTGATTTTTGATGATGACAAAGGGGGAGAAATGCTAATAAAAAGTAGGAGTATAAGTAAATAAGTCAGGGGGAGAAGGTATGAGAAAGCAGGCTAAGAAAAATGTAATGCAAGTGACTCGATTTTTGTTTTCAAGGGTAATAGATATATGTGTGAATTTGCTTTGAAAATAACTTGGTATGTATAACTTGTTCTAACTGTACATAAAATTTAAAATGAAGTAGAAGTAACATGATCTATTATAACTTATCCACTTAAAATTGAATCACATTGTTTGATAGTTGTTAACACTTAAAGTTTATATGATGTACATTTCTCACTTCTTGCAAGATTGATTATCCTTGATAGATTGTTTGTCATCATTAAAAAAAAAAAGGAGAATGTTTGGAAGGCTGATGAACCAAGCTTGTTTTGATGATTACAAACACATTTAAAAGGTAACTCTTATCCAAGTTAGTGTGTAAAATTTTGCAGGAACATCAATCTTTTGATCCAAGGCTTTTAGAAAAAGAGTTTTGTTAAAAACTCTAAATATTCAAAGCCAATAGGTCTTGCTGCATTTCAACAGGCATTGTACCTTCATCAACGAGCGTTGAACATTCTTAACAGGCATTGAAGTGACACCCAAATGTGACTAAAGTCTTTTGGACCCCTCAACCAGTGACTCTCTCAAGGCATAATTAGCATTGGATAACTTAAACACTTGAGCTTAGCTAGATGACCATCACAATAGGCATTGCATTTTTGTAATAGGGATGGCTTATCGATACCTCATAAGTGTTGGACCAAGTGATTTGATGTGAGAGTTAAAGTTGATGGACCCTCCAATGGGAGATGTTCAAAAGTTAAATAGGCATTGAGATCCTTTTTAACAGGCATTGAAAGCAAGCCAATAGTCGTTGAAGCACTATAGAAAATCTTGAAAAATGAAGCATTAAGTTCACATCCTTTTGGAAACTTACAATGGGCATTGTCCATACCTCAACAAGAGATGAAGTTAAATTCAAACAGGCATTGAGAAGCTCTAATAGTCATTAAAGGAGTTGGTGGCTAAAAAATTAAGAAAGTCAGAAGAGGAGCATTTAGGCAGATATCTCTCTAACAGTTAGTTCCAACATGCATTTTAATAAAATCAACAATCATTAAAGTTGTATTCTCACTAAACATGCGCTTGGAGACTATCCAATAGGCATTGAGTAACTACTCTATGACGTGGAGTGACAACCATCTTTATAATGGCTAGTTATGTGTCTCTGCCTATAAAAGGACCCTCCCACAATAGAAACAACGAGAGAAAAATAATAAAAAGCTAGTAATTTATGTTGTGAAAGCAATTTGTTAATAAAAGAGAAGAAAACAAGTGTAATCTAGCTTCAAGGGAATATCATTGTCAAAAGCTTGCAAAAGTCATCTTCAAAAATAAAATTGAAGAACAAGCTTTAAGACTTCTCTCAAAACTCTCCATCAAATCAAGCATACCTTGTGAGTGCATTCCTTAGTGCTTATTGCTTGAATGAGAGTGTTCTTTCTCTTTTTTTAAGTTGTAAATTCTTTTGAGAAAGTTTATGGTTAGGAGATCTTAGAAGATCCAAAACCATTCTTTTGAAAGTGTTAAGATAGTTTGTGCAAACTACTTTGGGAAATGGCTTTAATAGCACCTAAAATTCTACTTAGTAGTGCCCGAAAACTACTGTTGTAAAGGTGGTTGATAACACCTGAAAGCTATCTAGAGAGTGAAAGGCTATATTGGGAAAATTAGAGGAGAAAACGTAGGCAGGATTGTGTCAAACCTGTATAAATTGGTTGTCTCGATTTTTTTATTATTTTTGCACTTAGTTTTAATTATTTTTACTTGCCATTGGCTTATTCAAACCCATTTTAGGCACCAAGGGACAACAAAATATGTATGCATATAAAAATTTTAAAAAAGTATATTGAAAATAGAAAACTAGTCAATATATATATATATATATATTTAATGAAAAGATTATCAAAAAATTTTCAAAAATAGGTTTTTTTTATCACACAAAACTTTTTTTTTTTTTATCAATATAATGCTTTAGTTTTAGTTTTATTTACAATTCTATTAAGGTGAATTTTTATCCATTTGAATGCTAAAATTTATTGAGATAACATATTGATACTATCTAGGTAAGTGTGGCTAGGCCCAATCACATACGAAGCCTAGTTCGACCTTTAGTCATGGCAACAAGCTACATATCTCGAGCCACTATAGATCCACAAGGCTATTGGCCAGCATAAATCTACCCATTGTACTATAATTTATCCACAACTCATCCCAAATAGGAATGTTATCTCTTATCAGAAAGCTATCTCTTATTAAGACGATAATCCTCATCAAGAAACAATTAATAAATAGGAAAAGTTCAAGTCCTACTCCAAGTAGGATATAAGTCTCCCTAGCCACTATATAAAAAGTACTACCAAGTATCTCTCATATATTACATTCACTCATTCTTTCTCTCTAGCATGTTATTGACTTAAGCATCGGAGTAAGATTCTGGTAATTGGCCAGACACCCATTCACCTTTGGTGTCTTGCAGGAGCTCAACCAAAATCACCCAAGCCAACTGTTGTCCCTTGGCACCAAGAAGGGGGGTTGAATTGGTGTATAAAAATTTCAAAGACAAAGAAGAGGGGAAAAAGAATGAGTAGAATGGAGACTACGATTTATAGTGGTTCGGGTATAATCGACCCTACGTCCACTCCCCAATTTACCAATTTGGTATTTCACTATCTCAAGGTGTTTTCAAGCTCACACCCAACTTGTACAACTTGTGTTTTGATGGCTCACACACAACCTTACAACAATGTGTTTTTAGGCTAACATATAACCTCACTCAAGTGTTTCACTAGGCTCACACACAATTTAGATTGACCCTTAGTAATACTAATGCAGAACAAGTGAAGTTAGAGTGTAAATAATGATTCAATGAATACTTAAGACAAAAATTTGCTAAGTATATCATTCATTCAAACAAAGTGAATTTAAGAATTAATAAGTATGATGCTCCCCCTTCACTTATGCTATAATTTTTAAACTTAGATGTTTCTCCCCCTTAAGCTTAGATTCATATACAATCTCTCCCCCTTTGACAAGATCAAAAAGAGGGTGTATTAGGGAGAAAGTAAATTCATGCATAAGTAATAATAATGAGCAAAAGTAAATATAAAAAGCAATTGATAACAATCACATAAGATCACAATATAGCAAAGAAACAACTTTTATTTATTTATAACTGTGGGATCACAAAGTTTTAATCATAAAGAAGAAAAGAAAAATACAAAAAAATCCCTAAATTAGAAAGTAGAAGACTCATCATCACTATAAGTGTCTTCAACTTGAGCAGGTGTTGTTCCCTCAACTTCATTTCCATCTTCAACTTCGTCTCCATTGTCATCTCTATCTTTTATATCTTCAAATTCCATGAAGTCCAAAAGATGACAAGGAGGGACTCCGAGTTTCTCTTAGAGATGCACCATATCACTGTGAAGATGTGAAAGGAAGAAGAGCCTTCACATCATCCTCATCATTTTGTCTAATTTGCGATCTAAGGTGGCAAGAGACAACTTTGTCTTTGCTTTTGGTTGAGGAGGAGGAGGAGGAGGAGGGACTTGTGTTGTTCCTTCATTGATTTGAAGCCTCTTTCATTTTGAAACTTGAGAGGACTCCACTTTTTTTGCCCCTACCACGCCAAGGGTATAGGTGTAAGTGTCCGGATGAATGGCCTTGGCATTTATAAGGTATGTTAGGTCAAGGAAGTTTTATGAGAGAAGGAGCTTCTTGGTGAGGAATTGCTCATTATTCTTATTAAGAGCTCCAACAAATTGGTAGATGGTTGTGACATGAGAAAGGAGTAAAATTGGCTCTTCGGCTTTGTGCTCATGTGGATTAGTTGATCCACAAGGTAGCGGCCAGTTTGGATAGGTTTGTTTTTGACGAGGCAAAATAAGAATGCCAAGTCTTTTTGTGAAACCTCCTCATTCCCATCACCCTTCGCATTGATGGAGAAAGTGATGATCCGATGAAGGATCCATAAATGTAAGGTTTTTATGTGTTTAGAGAGGGAAGAACGGGGGTTGTGTTTCGTCTCAATGGATATCTTTGATCGAAATTCAGAGTAGATTACATCAAGTGCGGAGATGATGAAGGGTATGTGTTCTCCGACTTTAGAAATTGAAAAGTAAGGATAATTGGTCGAAGGTTATGAAATAGGGATCGCCAAAGCCCTGGAATATTAACCCATATTGGCCTGCCCTTAATTCGGCATTGCGACTGAGTTGCACAGTGCACATGAATTCTTGCACCACCTCTTCATACCTGGGTTGATCTCAAAAAATGAATTTGTTCCACCCAAGATTGGACAGAAATGCGCGAATCTCATCATTGAGACCCAAGGTTTCGAGCATGAATGTTGAGGGAATCTTGTTGGGGATGATCACTTTAGAAGAGTTTGCCTTATATCTTTCTTTCTCTTCCTTGGTTATGCCCTTCATGAGGTAGAGGGCAGGAGGAGCAGAGGGTTGAGCCACTATTTTGCCCTTGTCTATCTTGGAGAATTTCTTTAGAACCATGGAAATAGATGAAGAAGACTTGGGAGATTTTGAGAGTGAATTGAGAAGTAGAAGTTGTTTGGAGTAGAAGTGAGAAAATCATTGTTGAAAGGGGTATTTATAGGCTTGGAGGGTGTGAAAACAGTTATTAAATGAAGGGTTGAAAATGGTTGGCCATCAAATCACAAAAATGGGAGGCGGTTACTCAAATTCGCGTCCGCGAATTCTGGAAAATATGACTAATGGACAAATTTTCCTCCGGAATACACACTATAACGGTTAGAATTTTGAAATTAATGATCGAAATTCATGGTAGAGAGAAATTTCACGACCGCTAATTGACATTTGACAGTCGATAGAAGTTGACTTGTAATTGGCGACCATGAAGAAGGAATAGCGACCGTAAATTGTGAGTCAGCAAAGATAAGAATGAAAATTTTTGAAAAACATGTGATCCCCTAGAAATAAATAATAAAACCTTCCATAATAATCATCAATCAAACATATCACACACATATATTACACAAGATCAAACAAGAATTTTTACTTGAAGGAGCTTTCATTAAGCATTCCCAATTCTCTCTTAATAAAATTCATCATTTCTTCATTTAGAGGTTTAGTGAAAATATCTGCAAGTTGATGATTAGTGTCAATGAATTCTAACACAACATCACCTTTTTGCACATGATCTCTAAGGAAATGATGCCTAATTTCTATGTGCTTACTTCTAGAATGTTGGA
>CATIWR010182689.1:0-35765 GCA_949677035.1 Omphalea diandra | reverse complement strand
CATTTTTAGCGGTATCGGTTTCGGTATACCGCGAATACCGCATAATTTTAGCGGTATCGGTTTTGGCGGTTTTCGTGGTATTCGGTATCGGTATCGGTATTATGATTTTTCGGTTTCGGTATTCGCGGTATCGGTAAAATTCTAAGATACGAGGTTTGATAATTAATCCTTAATTTTTAATCATATTCTCCGACAATGATAAAACTACGGGGCTAATATGGAGAAGCTCCTGTCAGAATAAGAGGAGGACGTGAAGGAGGAGAGGGGTGGCTTCCATGCCTAACTGCTTTGGCGATAGCGATGGAGAAGAAAATGAAGGCTGATGAAAAAGAAGTCCTCTTTTAACATTTTATTTTTTTTCTTTCTATTTATCAAAATAGCGTCGTTCTATTTCATGAAATAGTGCCGTTTTGATGAATGGAAAAGAAAAAAAATAAAATGTTGGTATGAATTGAAGCCTCTGTAGGAAGAAAAGGAGGATATGGACGAGGAGAGAGGTGGTGTTCATCCCAGTTGCTCTGGTCATGGCGATGGAAAAGAAAAAGGAGGTAGATGAAGAATTTCTAGTATGATGCATGCTTTGAGGTTTAATAATTAAACTTTAATTTTTAAAGGTGATGTCCAGTATGTTATAAAGGCAGCTGATAATTCCATTTCTCCTCTGAGGCTACTGAACGTCTTATGTTGGAACCTTTTGTTCTTTTTCTTTTACTACGAGAGATAGTAATTGGTTAGCTCATGTTTTGGCTCAAAAAACCTTTCAGTCTTATTTTTTGTCTAATTTTTTCTGTCCAAAGTGTATTGGCACAAGAGTGTACGGACTCTTTTTATGTTCTTATATATTTGTTCAAATTAATGATTAAAATTTTATTAGAATAATTTATATTTTTATTTCAAATTAATGATTAAAATTTTATAAAAATTGAACTTTAATTTTTTCGAAAGTAATTATATACTAAGAGTAAATCTCAAATATTCATTTTCAATTAAATGATTGAGCATGTTATACAAACATGATTAACAATGTAAATGAAAAAATATCTTAATCCAAAATTTATAACGTCCATTTATACCACCATTTTTGTATAAGGTAATTTAATAAGGATATATATATATATATATAGTGAAAGCAAAGCAAAGAGAAATTTTATTGTCTTTACTTAATGCTAACACATCATCTTAAATTTTCTTTCAAACTCTAAATGATCATTATTTTATGTTTCTATTTCACTATATATATATATATATATATATATATATATATATATATATATAAGAGAAGTTTTAATAATACTAACACATCATTTTAAATTTTCTTTCAAACTCTAAATTATCATTATTTTTTTTTCTATTTTTATATCATATATTGATGAAAACTATTGATTAAAATAATAATAAAATATATAATTTTTAACTTTTATTATCAACTCAATTATGACACATTTAATCTTTAACATTAATTAATATCAAATATTGAAAGTTGAACGGTTAGTTTTGTTTTATACATGAAATAAATTTTAATTTTAATGAAAATAAAGAAAAAGTGTTGTATATATGATGTGAAATTTTTAAAAATCATTTATTTTAAAAATTCTACAAATGTGCTTTTAGTTTTAAAATAAATTTGAATTATTCATAATTTATTTACTATAAATACGATAATTACATACATTTATAAATTAATAATTCAAATTTAAATCTATAAGTATTGAATATCTTTAAACCACATATAGGTTAATATCATTTAAAATTTATTTAAATATGTATATATATCATATTCATAAAAAAATTATTTAAACTAAATAAGGTTCAAATGATGAGTAATGCTAATAATATATTCTAAAACTTATCTTTAAAAAAATTAATTTTGATAAAAATTATAATAATGGCTCTTGAAGTATTATAGAACTTTATTTTTGTATTTTGACTATATAAAGCTTAAATTATATATATTGCAAAAAGTATATGATTAAATTTTATATTTAAAAAATTAACTAAAATTAAAATAGTGACTCTTAAAAATATTAAAGAACTTCTAATTTTTTTTTTCATTTCAAATTTCTATAATATTTTATTATAGAAAAATATTCAATGCAAAGCATGAAATTTTGACTAGTTAGAATAATAATCCAACAATAATCATGATGTTATAATAAAATATAATAAAGAAAAATAGCAACATGATACAAATATCAAACATTATATTTGATAATTTCATTGCTCTAGCCAGTAAACTCGTGCCAAGAAATTGAAAATTTTCTTAATTCTCCACTAAATTTTTTGTATCGATAAAATATAATTCATCTTTTAATGTTGGCTTTCGCTATATTATTTTTTAAAATGTTATTTCATGATTTAAGGAAAAAAAAAGTTGATATAAAGCGAATAATATAGTTATATATATATATATATTTTTTTTTGTTGCTTTTGTAAAGTGGAATGTAAATATATAAATTGAATGTGAAGATTATTGAGCTTAGACAAAATATATGTTGAACTAAAGCTTTATTACATGTTTTTGTTATTAAGGTCATATACTTTGATTAATATATATTGAAATTTTAAATTTTTATTTATTATATGTTTATATTATTAACATTTTTTTAGTATTAAAAAAGAAAATTGTATTAGTGAAATTATTATTGACTTCAATGATAGAAGAAAACTGAAATTGATGAGATATTTATAAATAACAATTTAAAAATATGAACAAATTATTTTCAAATATAAAATATAAAAGGTATAAAAGTTAAGCAAATTAATTTTCTGACTTTAAAATTTTCAATTTATCTATTATATATTATGTTCATATAAAATATATTTTAAATAATTTTTATATTATCATTAAATTTCACTTTTATTATCACACACATCTTTAATATAATAAAAAATTAAAAATTTTATACATACAAATCAAATAAAAAAATATAGACTCAATATCATGGACATGTAAAATTCAGAAACTTCAAAATATATTCCTATTGAACTTAATGCATCTATTCAACTTCCATTAAATATTACGATTACAAGAAAAAGATTGAACTAGAATATTTTTCTTATCAAATATGAGCAATATGGGCGTTAGATGCTAATGCGACACCGTTTAAAATCTCCGCCAATGAGAGTTGTGAAATTAGGGCAAAACGTACATCGCTGTCTATAAAACGCCATTCTCACAACATTGTTTTCCTCGCCTCAAAATTTTCTTTTTAAGTTGAACAAACCTGAATCTGTGTAGTGAAAGGACTAAGTAGAGAGAATGATGAATCTCTTGTGCTAACGCAGCGCCCATCTCGTTGAAGATCGGTGCTATGAGCGGCACTTTCCACACGAGATTTCTGACTCTTCTTCTTCCCCTTGTCGTCGCCATTCCTTTTATTGTTATACTCACGAGGTCAATTCTTCTGTAAACAGTTGATTTGCCGAATCCAAATTTGTGAAGATTAGGATCCGTTTTCAGCTAACTGCTAAAGTATTACCAAAATCTTTCTGCGCTTTCTCGAACATGGGGTTTGTTGTCAACAGCATGAATTTAACCATGAGATTGCTGTCTTTAGCGCATACTCTGTCTTGATTCTGATCATTCCAGAATGAGCAAATGCCATTTTAGCCCTCCAATGCAACTGCAGTTTATGATACTAACAGGATTTTCTGCAAATTTGATAGGCTAAAAAAAACCGTTTTTTAACAAAAAAGCAAAAAAATCTGAGGTACATTCATTAACCCAGTGTTTTCCAGTGTTTCACAAGGGAGAAGAGAGAAATTAGATTTTTTTTCAATTTGAAAAATAGAGAAAAATATGAGTGGAAATGAAAATAAATGTTATGTTTTTTTTAAAATAGAGAAAAAATATTGAAGATTAGAGGTGATTTTTATAAATTGATAATCCGTATATAACTTTTCAAGATGGTAAGTCCGTGCTTCTTTGCAAAGTGATTTCGTGGTTTCTTGAATATTGAAGAGCAATTTCGTTGTTTCGTGTGGAATTGTAGGGAGGTTTTTATGCCCGTTAGAAGGTATGAATAGACCATACCGTTCCCTATCTCCAACCGAAAGCCTAGGGAAAACGACGTCGTAGTTCAGGGGTGGTGTTGTCTTTACACATGCGCTGGGACCCGGGGCTGCGTCATTTCACTTAGCGTGGAATGACGTTGCTGCCTTATTATTACTGCTGCGTTTTAAAATGTAACGGCGTCGTTTGATGGGTTTTTTTTGGGGGTCATGTCATTGACAGGTTTTACTTTTTGACCGATTGCGTCTCCCCACCGCTTCCTCTTCCTTTCCAATTGTTTAGGTTAACAAAATAACAAATCGTTTGTGCTGTTCCTCCTTCTTCTTTCCTCTGCTACGAACCGAGCCTCATTGTTGCTGAATACTATGCCGTAAAGGATGATTTTGTCTTTTTGTTAACTATGTGTTGCCCTAGCAAATCCTTACGAAAAACTTTTCCCTGTCTCAGCTGTGGCCCCCTCCTCTCCGTCTTCTAATCTCTTCTTCCTCTTCTCGCCTCTCCCCTCTCCCCTCACCTCATTTCTTCTTCATCTTCTTGCCGCTTCCCTCTCCTGCCTCTTTTCACTTTTTTTTTTCCCTCGTGGCATCTACGTCATTTCCTTTTTTTTTTTTGATATCTGCTACTGGAGGTTTTGGTTGAAGGATATTTTCGAATTGCCACTCCCCTTTTCCCTTACATATTTTTGCTATTTTTCAAGCCAACCGGACAATCCCAAACCCTAATTCTGAATCTTACGATAGTTTGCAGTTACAAGCCGACAACCACAGTTTCATCGTGTTTCCATTCTTTTTGCTGCCTCGTCTTCTCGCCACGTTCTCCTTTCTTCTTCCTTACTACTCATTATCCTGCCCTCTTTCATTTTTGCGCAAGGCACAGTTCATAGTTTCCTGCAGGTATTCACTCCCTTTTGCTGTGTTAACGTCTGTAGTTTCAAATTTATGGGTATTTCGTATACAAAGATACGGGTTTTCTAACTTACCCTTTCCTAGGAGGGAGCTTAGTTCTTGATTAGAATCAGTACTGATGGGGTTTACATATCTTGATTAGAATAAGTATTCGGACTTAACCTTTCCTACGTTTTTGGTGCCTTGCTTGTTTGGTTCACGGAATGGAATGGGATAAGAATGAAACAGCTATTCCATAATAGAATGGAAACCATAGAACAGCTATGCTTAATAGAATTTATATTTGAAAAGAAAAAATTGATGCTATATATTAGTAAGTATCGCCTATTTTAAATTTTGACGAAATGTTGAAATTGTGGAATTATTATTTGATGGAATAGATACTCCACATTTATAATTGAACCGAAATTAGTATTAAGTATTCTACATGGAAATGTTATTCTGTTCTTGGTCCAACTCCATGTTGTTTTCATGAAGTTCAATTTCTTTAAAGAAAGCGGCAAAGGGTATATAATAACTTCTTTGTTTGTCTATTGTGCCAAGTTTGGTCGCAAGGTCAAAGTTTGCAAGAAACGCCTATTTCTAATTGCAGTATCAGCAGCCTTTGTTTCAACCATTTTTTGAACTTGGAATTGTTGGAACGCCTATTTCTAAATAAATACTTCACAGAATGGCCGCCCAGCACTTCTGAAAAATACATATTAATGTATATACATTCTGATGACTGTAGGAACAGTTTGCAAAATTGCACTCATATATATACATTTTTTGTTGTGTGATATTTTTTGGTTCATTTAGTGGCTTATTAAGTTTATCAAAATTGGGATGATCTTAATAGTTTTTGGTTCCTTAAACCCACACTGAGAATTGTAAGATTTCACATTCTGAAAGCTTGAGTCCTATTACTAGGAATACAGATTTTTCCTCATATTTTATTACGCTGGGATCTTTTATGGATTTTAAGTTAAAATCTTGTTATTTACCCTTTTTGGAGCTTTGGTTGTGTTCAAAAGCCAGGATCAAAAGTTCCAAGCTCGTTTTTGTTATCCCAATCCTGATGAATATATTTGATATTAACAATTCTAGTAATCAGATAGCAATCCCACTGTATCCTGTATATTTCTGATTCTCATACTTGAACTCTTTGGTATTTTGAGATCTGATATCTGTATCATAATTTTAACAGTGATGTTCGTGTCTTTTCTGGATGGAATTCTGTTTCATTTTTTTAATGACCATTTTCCTTTTATTCTTTTAGTTATTAGATGAATATTTTATTCCTGTGATTGCAAAGCGGTCTGAACTAACAATGATAAACCTTTTATTGATTGGCAGATTTGGACTCATTTTCTTATTAGTTCTTTGGTTATCAGCTGGTCAATCACTGAGGTATGATTTACTTGTGATATCAATTCTTCTTCTTCCCTTAGATTTATATTTACATTGGTTGTGTTTCTAGTTTGATTTTGGTTTACTGGAATGCTATCAAAAAATTTTTAGAACAGAACAGGATAAAATTTGTAGTGATATTAGTTGCTGGTACTTGCAAACTACTTAAACATCAAATATATGGAAAACTGTCTTGAGTGAGAGCCCTGCAAATAAATGGAGAAGTTCCAGTTTTGTATGTTTTGTTTTTCCTTCATTTATTTAATTAATATTCTCTGAGACTCTAGTTTTGTTTGTTTTGTATTTTCCATGAAAAATGGCTGTGTTTCTCCCTTGCGGAAAGGCCTTTGCTATACCTGTATTATAGGAGAATCTTGCATGTTTAATATTATTGTAATGATGGTACCATATCCCATCATTAGCCACCACAAGATAAGACAAGGGGTTAATTATACAGTATCCACAAAGTTATCAACTGCTAATACTATAAAAAATTGTAAAGGTATCACAATCCAATGAATAAATTGACGAACATCCAATTGTGGAAAATCCAAAGTGCACCATTTGAATCCAATTAAATTTCCATGATCACAACCTGCAAACAAATAAACTTTACCTAATACAGTAACCATTTAACATTTTAAGATTTTATCGTAAAACACAAAAGCAGAAGCAATTAAAAATTTTTTAATGAAATATTAACAAGTTTTTTAATGTGCAAATTTTTATATTACTAATTTTCTTTCTCCATTCTCTTTTAAAATGTTGCTAGGATGGACTCTATTGGAAATCGCCAACCAGTTCGTGGTAGAGATAAAAACAAAAGAGTTTGGACTGCTGAAGAGGATCACATTTTAATAGAGTGCTTACAACAGGTAGCTATAGAGCCTAAATTTAAACAAGATAATACTTGGAAAAATGACTACTTGATACGAGTTGAAGAATTGATGAATGAAAAACTTTCTTCCTGTGATTCGAGAGCTGATCCACATATTGATTCTAGGTGGAAAACTATGAAAGTGAAACACAATGTCATAGCTGAAATGTTGACTAAATTTGGTTTTGCTTGGGATGATGCAAGAAAAATGATAGTGTGAAAAAAATGTTTATGATGAATGATGTCAGATAACGTGACTGTAATTTTCATCTTTTAAGCACTAGATTATATTAATTATTATCTCTTTTGTAGCATAATGTGTCATTATAAAATTCATATACAAGTGACATGAGTAACTTTGTCGTTGACAATGAACATTATTATGCTTATCTCATTTTAAAAGACTATTTGTCTCAAATATTTGTCTTTTATTTTGTCATGTTCACAGAACCATAAGGATGCAAAAGGATTTTGGAGTGTATCTTTTCCTTTGTTCTATGAAATCGGAGAGTTGATAGATAAGGATAGAGCAATTGAAAATACTGTTGAAACTTTTGAAGAAACTATAAAAAAATATGGAAAGATACATGACTATTGAAACAAATCCTACACATGAGGATAATGAAGACGATGAAATTTTTGTAAGTTAGTCAGCAACTCACTCTTCTTCTAAAAGATTGAGAAGAAAACATAAGGAAGTGAGTAAGGAGCCAAATGAATCTAAAGAGTCAAACATGACTATTGTCTTTATCAAATGTGTCAGCCAACTTTAACTCTTTCATGTAGAATATAAATTCTCACATTGGAACAATGACAAGTGCATGTTCACGTGCAGGGGAACGTGAACTAGATATAGTTGAGAAAAACGACAATGTGTTGAATGAGATACTTCAAATTGATAACTTGTCAAACACTGAAGTGTTACAAACTGCAAATATGTTTATAGTTGAACCAAACAAATTAAACGTATTTTATCAAGTTTCATCTAGTTTTAAAAGCCAATACTTTACTATTCTTCTTTATAGTTCTCTTGGAGTCTCTAGAGTGTGATATGTTTAGGATAATATGATCTATTATTTTTATTTAAACTTTGATCAAATTAAATTCAATGAGTTTTTAACATTTTACTTGGACTTGCAATTTTATTTGCAATGTATAATATTATGGTTAATGACTTTTTTTGTATTTTATTTGCAATATGAAATGATTCTCTATTATTTAGTTAATGACTCTCTGTTATTTTATTTGTAATTAGAATAATTTTTTATTATTTTATTTGCAATTAGAATGATTCTTTATTATTTTGTCTGAATTTCTAGTTTTATTTGCATTTGAATTTTTTGTTATGTATCATTAACATTTCATTGTTATTATTTTTTTATAATTTACAAATTTTAAATTAATATAATTATTTTTCAAATATTATCAATTTTAAAAATTAATAATAATAATTTATTTATTATAATATATAATATTTATATTTTAAACTATCTATAATAATTATTTTATTTATAATAACTTATTTATTGTAACATATAAATTTATATTTTAAATTATTTATAATATCATAATAATTAATTAATTTATTTTACATTTTTTATTTTAATAATATTTTTAAATATTTATTTTATATTAATATAATATTTATATATAAAAATGGAGTTGATTTTCATTCGTATTTCATATTCAACCAAACATATTTAAATGAAATGCGATTTTCATTCCATAATGAATTAAAATGAACCAAACAATATGTAAAAACAATTATGCACATTCTCATTGCCCTTCATTCCCATATTTATTTTCATTTTCATTCCCTACCTTGAACCAAATGATCGGTATATGTCAGTCCTATAAATTGGAATAAGCCATCACAAATACAATTGACTTAATTTGGGTTTATTAATTTCAACTATGTAATATAAATCATAAAATAAAGATTAACAAATAAGACATTATAACCAAATTTAATCTCATCAGTACGCTTCCATGGTAATTTATGCAGTGACATGATTTTGCATTTCAAGGTATGCTGCACTTTTGAACGTGAGGATCTAATGAACTTCTGTTTTTTTATTAAATTTTTTAAAGGCTATATGTTAAGTTATTGTTGAGCTCGAGCTTTGTATTATTCAATTGTACGCTTTTGACTATGAGCATTGTATCTGGTGTTTTGGCATCAAGAATTGCACGACTATAACCACCTTCTTGGATGGTGATTGAGTTTCAAGACAACTAAATTCAGCAACAATTACCTTTTTTGACTTCTCACTTCAAGATCTTCTCCTAAACTGTAGTTGATCACGAAGACAATGATACAATGAATCAATAGAGGAGAAGATAACCTCTACCTAAAATTCTTAGATTATTTCTTAGAGAAAAAGATAGTATGTGTTGTTATTTGTCGCGGTAAACAGATGATGGAGATTATAAATTGTTGTTTCTTGTGGTGGTAATGTTTGTGGCTTTATTTCATTAAATTTTTTTTTTTTCCTTCATGGGCCTTCTGAGCCCTCTATCAACGTGGACTACTTTTTCTAGGGGAAAAAAAAAAAACGTGGACTACTTAAATAAGATTAACCTCGATTAGATAATTAATTTGGGTTTACAAGATTATTTTTTGAAAAAAGTTTAGTGGGCAAGTTTTAAATTTAAGACAGAAAAAAAATCAGTGACGTCTTAAAAGAAGCCATAACACGTGGAGATCAGTGAAAGGCATCTTATCCACTCGAAAAGTGGACTTCGCTCGCTTGAAATTACACCAAGGCGAAGCTAACTAAAATCACCATAGACGTACCATTCTACCCTTCGTAGTCTGACTTGGCAAGCGATGACAGCGAGTTTTAACTTCTCATCTTCAATGGCGCGTGGTGAAATCAAGCCAAAAAGGCCCAAGTTTCAAAGAGCGGGAAAACTACCCCCCGGTTCAAATTTAAACCGACGCTTAAAATCCCAACGTAGACCGTCGGAAAATCCTTATCTAGACTGTTGTATACGCATTTTCCTTGACCGTCTTATGAAAAACAAAGATGGATTTCCATTCGTTGAAGAGAAGGGAGTTGCAGGCTCTGTGCAAGGAGCATGGCATCCCTGCCAATTTAACCAACCTTCAAATGACAGATTTGTTGACCGCCGCGCTCCTCCAAGTTTGACCCCTCTCCCTTCCACTAACTATTATCATAAACTCTTCCAATTTTGTTATTATTTCTCCGATTTGTGGTTAATTTGTCTTGTTACTGAGTTCTTCTAGTGATTATTGTTTCATAATGTTGGCTTAAAGAATGTTTTTATACATGGATGCTTGATAAATTAATTAATGCTGTTTGGTTTGTTGAGGAATTGGAGAGAAAACTGGAATTTGGAAGTTTTTGTTTGATGTTTCTTTATATTGTTGAATATAAGGAACTTGTTAAGATAGTTCAAATTTAATGGCTTATTTATTTATTTTTAATTTATTTGTCTAACTTGTACATAGGTAGAAAGAAATTCCATTTCTGAAGAAGGTAATGAGAAAGATTGTAATGATGCACCGAAGAAGTTGAAGAAAGTGAGGTTCAGTCCTGATGTTGAGACCCGTGAATATGAGGCTTCAGTATATCAAAGGCCAAGCAGGAGGACTATGAGAACAAGTTTGGCGAATCAAATAGTGTCGAAGGTAGGGGGACAGACCAGTGTTTCTGATGACCAGGTTGTTGGAAAGAAGAGAAGGAAAGCAAGTGGTGAAAAGATTGGAAGTGTTGGCAGGATCACTAGGTCGCAAGCTAAGGTTGATGAGGAGAGCAACTCTTCTGTGATTGAGAATAAAATTGGAACTTTTAAGGGTCGTGATTGTGTTTCTGATGACAGGGAGGTTGTTGGCAAGAAGAGAGGGAGAGCAAGTCGTGAAAAGATTGAAAGTATTTGCAGGACCACTAGGTCACGAGCTAAGGTTGATGAGGAAAGCACCTCTTTTGTGATTGAGAATAAAGTGGAAACTTTCAAGGGTCGGGATCGATGTGAGAAGGTTCTCCAGGTTGATGAAGAACCTGTGAAGAGGGGAAGGAGATTTGGTCAGAGGCAGAAATCTACAGAACTTAAGAATGAGGAGGGAAGCAAAAATATTAATGGGAATAGTGTTGAATCCATAAAGGGTGTCCGGCGATCTACAAGAAATGCTGGGGGGACATGTGTGGGTCCTCAAGTGATGAAGGTTGAAGTCATTGGTAGGATTACAAGATCTGGAGCTCAGTCTAAAGGGAAAGCTTCTGCAATTGATGGTGGAGATGAAGTTGGTATTGCGAAAGGAGGTAAAGTGGGTGTTCAGATTAAAGAATCTTCAAAGGGTTTTGGTAGAAATGGTTCTAGGCAAAAATCTGTTGCACAAGTTAATGCTAACATGGGAAGTGATGGGCAGGAGGTGTTAAATACAATTTCTGAAGAAACTAGTAAAGATAGGAGGAAAGCTTCTTTACCTATAGCAGGTCCAAGGAGGTCCAGGCGCAAAATTGTTGTTATGAACTCTACTGTTTCTGTAGCTGAACAAGGAACAGGAGGATCGGTTGAACACGTCAAGCAACTGAATGAACATGAAATCCGGAGGTATACTAGAAATGCGTCTAGACACAGTTTGGTAGTAACCCCTGATGAAATGAACGGAGTTTCTGATATTGTTCAAAAGGTCTCGGGACCGAAGCAAAAATCTGAAGAAGTTCAGCAGAAAAAAACTTCCGTGGTAATGGAAGGATTATTTGTGGGAGTACCTCCTAGACGATCTACACGGCATGCCTTAAAAAGCGAGTCGGTTGGACATTCTGTTCCTTGTAAATCTGTTGCAAATGATCAGCACAGTGTATCAGGAATGTCACTTGTGATTGAAGAAACTCTCTTTCCTAGTATTTCACCAACTGAAGACACTGAATTAACTGTGCCAGGAGCTATAGGGGAAAAAAAGGATTCGAGTATAAACACTTGTATTGATCTTCAAACATTGGAGAAGAAACGGAAATCCAAAAGCAAATGCAGAGGAAGAAGTATTGCTTCTCATAATGTTTCTTCTGTGCATTATGATACTGGGGAACAGTTAGATACTGCGACATATTTGGAAGAAACTCAGACCTCAACACCACTCAAGTTGGCAGATGCTTGTACAGAAGAAGAAGCATCAAAGATTGTAGGGCAGTGCGTTGTCACTAATGAGGACATTGTTATGGAAACTCTGCATTATGATATTGCGAAAGAGACAGATAGTGTGACAAATCTGGAAGAAGCTGTGGCTTCAACACCAGTCAAGCTGGAAGATGCATCATCAGAAGAAGCATCAAATATTGCAGGACAGTGTGTGGACATAGATGAGAACCTTGTTTTGGAAACTGTGCATTATGAAACTGTGGAAGAGATAGATACTGCTAAAAAAATGGAAGAAATTTTGGCTTCAACGCCACTCAAATTGGCAGATGCTTCTACGGGAAAAGATGCTTCCAAGACTGAAGGGCAGTGTTTGGCAGATGCTTCTACAGAAGAAGATGCTTCCAACACTGAAGGGCAGTGTATGGTCAGAAATAAGCAGATCATTGTTCTGGCTAATGACACAAGGAAATTGCTGCCGGATAATAGTATCGAGGGTGGTGAAGAAGATGAATCATGTCGATCATGGGAGATCTGTGAAAATTTATATAATTATAATTCTGCCGAATTAAAATTGGTAGACTTGCAAGCAAAAGCTTGTGATGTGGTTTCTCTATCTGATGGCTTCGCATCTGCAAATCAATCAACTTTTGGAGGTAAATAATTTTCTACTAAAGGCCAATACTTTAATGCCTTTCTGTGTTTACCCACTATGTCCTTAATCATATGTAGGGGAACGCTCCTATCTCTCAAGATATGAGAAAGGGCCAGCAACAAAAGAAATGTCAACGGGCAAGGACGCGTGCTGTGGAAATGGCGATGATGGGATCAACAATGGTTCAGCTGAAGTTGATAGGGTAACAATTCAGGAGGATAGAGACTGTGGTCTAGTAACTGATCAGCAAAATACAAAAGATGAATTAGATCACAAAATGGTATCTGATTATGGGAAATCATCAACGGCAGCCAGTGCAGAGATTCTTGTGAAAAGCACCGAGGAAATATGCCAGGAAAGTGATGATGCCATTGTTCGTTCAACAAAAGCTGAAATATCTGTCCAAGTTGATGGAGTCAATAGTCTGGAAAGGATTGCACATAAAAGTACATCTAATGAAAATGAGTGCAAAGTGGCACCTCATACTAGGGCGGAGACTGTTGTAGAAGACACCAAAGACACACACCATGAAAGCGATGATGTCAGTAAGCATTCAGCTGGAGTTGAAAGAAAATATGTGGACCAGGATGGAGGTCTACATTGGACTGGACAGGATGATACAACAGATAAACTTCAGCACGAAGTGGCTCCTCATAGTGGGAAAAGTTGCTTCCATGTGACTGAAAACTTCTGTTCTCCCTTGGAGGAGAGTGTCATCCAAGTTGCTGAGGAAGATGAGGTTGTTTCAAAGGGAAATGCTTGTAATGATACCGAGCTGCTGAGAAAGAGAAGTGCAGATGAACATCAGGATGGGAAAGACATTTTAGAGCCTGCCCCAGAAGATGATGCTAGTAGAGACTATTCTGCTAATACTGTTACTCTAAAAAGTACGGATCTGCCTCCAACTTCTCCTCTTGGAATTTATTTGGAATCTTTGGTAATCTGATTTTTTTCCACCATATTTTGTTCCAAACATCTTTTTCTAATAAATGTTGGGTGCTATATTTGTTGCGGCCCCTCATACTGGGCGCACTATTCCAAAATATTGTGATGATTGTCAACAAGGTTTGTTCCAAAATTATACTCTTTTGCTGATTCAAAGATATTGTTTAATTGGATATGCAAAACTTCATCAAATTGAAGCCAAAAATTGAACAATCTTAAGATTTCGCATTTATGAGACTAGCACCTGATACAATTTTCATTCTATATTGTCACTTTGAGTTATTTTTTGTTACATAAATTTTTCTTTTTTCAGTGTTTGATACCAGATTGTCCTTTTCTGCATGCAATTTTTCGGTGGAGAGAAGAAAACTACAAGGTAAATTTCCTACTTTTTTCCGACATGTAGTAATGTGTTTAAAATTTTTAATTTTCTTTCCAAAGAACTGAATCTTCTTGACAATCAATTGATCACCGATTACCTCTCTTTTATATTTTACAATGTTTTCTGCTAACTTGATTTCATTTGCTTGCAACTTTATAGAGATTGCAGATGAGAATACAGTAATGGACAATTCCAATTGTGAAGACAAAAAGGGTGTTTTGGAAGGCACACTAGTAGATTCTTTGTCTCAATTTAATTTAGAGGAGCTGGAAGAAGGGATTTTGGGGAATACTGCAATAGTGAAGAACTCTAAATATGATGTTTTATGTCTACAAGATGTTGGAGATCTTATGGATGGGAAAAGAGAAGTTGGTTTTAAGAGCAATAGTGAACATCACAAATTTCAGGTTGATTCTGCCTTTTTCACAAGCTGGGAGGTGAATTTGATTCAAGAGAATGGAGAACTTGATCAAGTAGTGAAACCTGATGATGATCCTGTGGATAACATTTTGATAAGCAAGGATTTCCTGCAGTTAATGCATACAGACCAGGATCGAATTGAAAAGTCTGAACGAAAATCCACAGAAGGCAATTTGATATGTGAAGATTCTGGATATATGATGTCTGCAAGAGAAGATGTTACCAATGTTGAAAGAGTTGGACAAGTTGCAGAAATGCAGTTTGGTGAGGCTCTCTCTTCTGTTAAGGATGTCCCCATTGTTCTTGATGAAGTATCTGCCATCAACAAAGAGTTCATTGATGAGGATAAGAAGGCTAAGAACTCTATGTTTTCTACAAATGAAGGGATTCCTGTAGAATCTTCGGTAGATAAGTGCACTCCAAAATGTGTTGCTGATAACAATATATCCTGCTCCAACATTCAACACATCAGTGAAACTGAAGAAGAGAACAGAGTTTGCCCAGCAACCACAGGAAAGATTGCCATTCTAGAAGAGGTTGAACGTGGAGAGACTGTACTATCATGTTTTTCAGATGATGCTTCACATAAATTGGCAGGAACCAAGCAACAAAAAACAATATCCAGCCGCAGCAAATGGGAAGACATAAGACATGCAGAAATTTTATCATTTGCTGATACCTATTGTGGTAAACCTGAAATCTCTTCAGGTAGTTCTTTCCCAAAGCAGAAAGCAAACATATCTTGTGGTAAGTGATCCCCGCCATACCATTTCAGACATGTATATTGCTGATATTTATCTTCAAAGCTTGATTTGATAATATGATTTGCAATATAAACCGATTTTAGGTTAGCTTCACGCCAACACACCATCAATTTGTTATCCATGTTACAGCATTTTTATATTAGTTTGTCAACTTAAATGTAACTTTCTTTTTTTTTTTTTTTTTTTGGTGTGAAATATTGAAGTGTTTGTGGACCAAATGGTGGACCAAATGATGGAAGATGAAGTTATAGTAGGAAAAAATGGCAAGACTCAGGAAGCTGGTGAAGATCTAAATGTTTCCACAAATGGTCCTTTCATAGAAACCAATGCAGGGGTCCTGCCAGAGGTTGCTCAAGTCCAACTTAATGTACACCCAGAAGCAGTAAATGAAGCAGGTTTCATAGATGATATCGATTATTTAACTCTGAACGAACTCGCGTCTGATAATAAAAGTGAGATCCATGTCACAGAAGCTGCAGAAGAACATTGTTTGCACAAGCTTGATGACCAGGTTATCACTTTTGTTGACATCGACAAAATGTCTAACCTTGAAAACCATGAAGCTGTTTCTCCATTCAAAAGTGAGGCTGTTGTTAATTGCTCAAGTATATTTGAAGTTAATGGTTTGTCTAATGATGGTAGGTGGTTGATTCCATAACTGGAAACGTTCAGTGGACATTATTCATTTTATGTGTCCTATGTTTTCAATCTTTAACAATTTGCTGTCCTCTGTAATGGTAGCAACTGAAGTCTTGGGCCCACATTTGTTTCCTGGAGAGAAAAAATATGTGGCTGAAAAATCTGTTGTTAAGGCATCACATTTCACTTTGACAAGTAAAGATGCTGGAGAGGTGAAAGAAAATGCAATTACAGGAAAGGCTGCAGTACAGTTTGCTGATCAGCACCATGGTGAATGTGAACATCAAGTGGATGAAGTGTCGGAGCAAAAACTGTGTCAAATTTTTGTTTCGGATTATCCAAATTTTGAACAAGCTGAAGAGTCAAAGATGCAGGATGTGCCTAACAAGGTTGATGAGAACCAATGTTCTATCGCTAATGAGCTACAAGAGGATGAATCTAACAAGGTTGATGCAAATATTTGTCATGATGCTGCTCCATTTCTGCAAACGTTGGAATGTGATCCAAACAACATGAAAAAAGATAACATTGCGACCCTTATTATTGAAGATGAAGAAGCAACAGAGTTGATCAAGGATGATCCCAAAATAGGTGAAAGGATGAATGATCATTCTCTTGTGTTCACTACTTCTGGGATTGACCAAGGTACTAAACTGTTATGAAGACATCAATTGAGTTTTCTTTATTTGCAGTTTGGTTGTATAATGGCACAAGAGAATGTCCATATAGAACTAATTTCTTAACTTCATGGAATTGTCTGACAGATATTACTAACGGAGATGGCCAGAAGTCCCAACTGAAGTTTCTATCATCTCAAAAGACAACTGAGCGTCCTGAAAAAGAGGAAGAAATCACTTCAGGTCGTTGTTTACCACAGCAGAATGCAAAAGCATTTTACAGTAACTGATCCTTCATCATATTATCTTGGACATGTATTTTGCTGAAATTTATCAACATAACCTGTTTTTATAAGGTGACATGCAAGAGATTGTTTACAGCATAATTCAGTTTGTATGTGATTTTTATCAATGCAACGTGTTTTCATGTTCGCTACCAGAATTTTTAATTTCCATGTTGTATGCTTATATTATTCTGTTAGTTTGTCACTTTGGGGATAAAGGTTTTTGTGTTAAATACAGAAGATTATGAGAAACAAATGATGGAGAAGGATGAAGTTATATTAGGAGAAACTGGAGAGGCTCAGAAAGATGGTGAAGACCTAAATTATCTTACAGATGGTTCAAGCTTAGAAACTAATGCAGGAGATCTGCAGGAGTTTGCTAAAGAGCAAACTAATGTACAACAAGATTCAGCAAATGAATCAGCTTTCATGGATAGTGATTATTTAATTCTGAAGAAACTGTGTGAAAATAGAAGTGAGATCCATCCCACAGAAGTTGGGGAAGAACGTTGTTTGCACGAGCTTGATGAGGAGATTCTGACGGTTGGTGACTCGAAGAAAGTGGCCAACATTGAATGCGATGATGCCATTTGTTCATTCAAAGATGAGGAAGTTGTTGATTGCCCTACTTTATCTGCAGTTTCTACCTCTCCTTATGGTAGGTGCTTAAGGCCTGAAGAAAAAATGCGGTGGAGTTTTATTTTTCTATTACCTTTCATGTTATGCACCTTAAACTTGCAATTTTTTACGAGTTGTTATTCCCTGAAACGACAGAAACTAAAACCTTGGATCTGAATTTGCATTTTGGAGAGCGAGAAGAATATGAGGCCGAAGAAAGTGGTGCACAGGCGTCCCAAGTCAATTTGATGAGTGAGGATGCTTGGGAGTTGGGAGAAAATTCAATGAATAACGAACAAGCTGCTGCAGAATTTGATGAAGACCGACATGGTGAATGTGGGCATCCAATTGATGAAATAGCACAGCACGAACACCTTCGCATTGCCATTTCAGGTGAGCCCAATTTCGAAAAAGCTGAAGAATCAAAGATACAGAATAATGTGCCTGACAAAATTGATGACATAGAAGAGAATAAATTATTCAAAGTTGAAGCTAGTGCTTCTTATGGTGCTACTGCTCTCGAGCAAACATTAGGATGCAGTGCAAGCAACTCGAAACCTGACTGTATTGCCAATCTTATTGTTGAAGCAACGGAGTCGGTCGAGCATAATCCAAAAATAAGTGCAACAGAAGTTAATCAATCTCTTGCGTCTTCCACCTCTGAGGGTGGTCGTCAAGGTACACAATCATTTCCAAAACACAGTATCGTTTGTTTGCAGTAGCGTCGGGGCTTTGTAGTTGCTCAGCAAAAAAAGAAAAGGACATCGACATGCAACTAATTTCTTAACTTCATGTGAATTGTCTGACAGACATTACTGCTGGAGATGGCCAAAACGGTGAGCTGGAGTTGCTATCGGCTAAAAAAACTTCACAACTTGAGAAAGAGCCTAGACATTTGACTTGTTCAGTGATGAAAATGAAGGCAAATTCAATTAGTTTGATTCTGGGGACACCCCAAAAAGTTAATGACTCGTATATTATGAAAGAGAATCCTCCATTAAGCATCAAGAAAGAGCGAGTTGGTAATGTGACGGCCGCTAGAACTCTGCTGAAGAGGCGTCCGCTGGAGGATCTAACAAAGAACTAGATTTATGGGTTGTTTTTGGTCTTTTAAAGTCATGATGCCACTGTCTTAGTGGCGTTCCGATGGCTGTATTGATTTCTATTTTTACAAAATTCTGTACTGAATTTAAAATATAAATTTTTACCTATATTCAATAGCTGAACTAGAAAATATTTTTAGGAGGGTATTTAAAATATTTATAGAAAATATTTAAAATATAATGTTCTTTTTTCCCCTTTTAAATGTTCTTTTTTTAATTTATGATTGCTAGTATTATTAATTTTTTAAGTTATATAATTAGAAAATGCCATCTAAAAAAAGTATGAATTTCAAAAATTTTGATAAGATTATAATTATTTTTGGACTATTTGATTATTTATAATTATTAGAATTACAATAATCGATTACAATTATTATTATTATTATTACATAACTAAATTAATCATTTTTAATCTACAGATGAAATCTCTAAATTAAATTGCAAATTTGAAAGACACTTTTATTATTCTTAAGATATAATATAAACGTTAAATTTCAATAATTTGGGTATTATTATTGAATTTGTAGTTGAAAAACCTCATGAAAAAGCAATGTAAAAATAAGATTTATGGTATTATCTATTAATAGCTATTTTGATAGATCATTTAATTCTTTTAGTGATAGAAAATAATACATTTTGGCTTTATAAAAGTTCTTACACCATATAACTCATTGGTTAATAATTACAATACACAATTATGAAAATATAAAATTGAAGATATTAAACCACTAAAGATATTATACTATTAATGTTACTTGTCATCAAATATACATTTTGATAACAATTATGAATTAGAAAATTTTAATTGATTGATAAACAAAAAAATGATTAAAAATTAAAATAATTACTAATGCTGATTCAAAATGAATTTGATAACTTACAAGTTACATCATAATAATAACAGTTAAATGTACTATTAGTTTATTATATAATTATATGCCTGAATCAAATTTTCAACGTAAAACAATATTTGAAAGTAATCATAACGAAAGAATAGCTTACTTTTCTTTTTATTCTAATAATACACTTAAGATCATATAATTTTTTTAAAAAAAATTTTAATGAAATAACTTAATAGAATAACAAATTAAATGGGAAAAACTATTTTACGTAATATTAAAAATAAAGATAATTTAGTTAAATAGTTATGGGAATAAAGCTTGTAATTTTTAATAAAAAAGTATAATAGAAATACATAATATTATAATGAAAACTATAAAAATTAAATTATATGGTGTTCAAATATAAAAAATAATTTAATTAAATATGATAAATTAAAAGTGATTTATAGTAACTAATTTTTTTTTTTTGTTTTATCATTGTCTTATTTTCTTCTATCTTAATTTATGCCTTTTAATTTATATAACATTAACAATGAGTTAATGACTATTATTTGTTCTAGTTAAACTATGAAATAATTTAATTATTCCTTTTTTTAAGTAAAGAAAATTAAAAAACCTATTTATTTTCAATTACAATAATAAAAAATTAAATCTTTAAGATCATTAATTTATTTATTTTCACACAAATATCAAAAGAACTTACTGCGAGAATTCATGGTATACTGTTGATAACTTCCATCTGTTCCTCACTTTTTCTTTTTTTTTTTCTTTTTATCATCAGCATCTTGTGCCTTTTATATAACACTTACAATGCCTGTTATTTGTTTTAATTTAAAGTATTGAACTAGGAAATAGTTTGATTATATCTTTGGCTTTCAAAAAGATAAATAAAAAATATTTATTTATTTTTTTCAAAATCATAAAAAAATAAAATTTGAATATGTCAATTTATCTTTTTTCACATGGATATCAAAACAACTTTCTCCCATAACTTATGATATAGAATTAATAACTTGCATAAACATTCAACATAAAATATATATATGTTTTTGAAATCAAACCACAACTTTATTAACTTGAAAAGCAACAAACTTTCCTCAAGAAAATGAGGAATATTTTAGTCACATAATATTTTTTAGTCGTTGTGATATTTCTAGTAATTATAATATTGAATTTACTTTCTAATAAAAAAAGAATTATATATCAAACTGAAAATAGCATCAAATTAATCTTTGATATAACCAAGAAAGTAACAAAAGGAATTTATAAGAAAAAAAAATAAAAGGCTCAAATTATAGCTATAGTGCTAAAAAAAAAAAAGAAAAACAAATGAGACCCTAAAATAGAAAAAAAATATGTGCAAAAATATTTAGAATTAAATAGGTTGAGATATCTGCATTTTGTCATATTATACTATTTAATTTTTTATTTTTTAATGTTATATTAAAATATAATTTATTTTCCTTCTGTTAAATTCTGTTAAAATTGTTGTTCATTTAATTTTAAAAAGTCTGTTTTATCCCTTAATTTCATTTTAATTTTCACTTTCAATACTACTTAACCACTACTACCGCACCGAAACACACCACTATCAACACTGCCACAACACGCAATCAGTATCACCATATTACCAGTAAAATCATCAGTATCGGTACAACATCACCGTTTTACCTCAACACCACTCACTCATCCTCGCGCATATCAATTCTTTCCACCACCTCACCAAATGAAGGAAGAAAAAAGCAGCGGAAAAGCTCAAAGATTCAAGGCCCCTGTGCCAGACCCATACAATTTACTCACAGCAATTGAGCTCCAAAATCAAAACCTAAAAAAGAAAAAATGACCATCACCCTCGATGAACAATCTGCCAAATTAAATAGTCAGCAAAAAATCTGCCAAGCGATTCATCTCTTCCTTGTTGAATATCGATACGAACATGCCGCCGTCGAGATTTTGAGCCGACAAGTGCCTCTCCTGTGGTTTTTGATCGCTTAAGTCTCCTATGGTTCAAACTGATTGATAATTTCTGGCCTCCTCCTCGGTGCTTCGATCCTGTACTGTTCGCTTCACGCTTCTATAGAAACGAATAACGGATTCATCAATCACAAAAAACTGATGGTGAAGTCCTAATGTTTTGGCTTCGAATCAGTTTTCTTTTCGTTTCTGTCGGTGTTAGACATGTAGTTCGGTATTTTAGAAAATACTAGTATATGAGTTTATAATTTAAATTATTTAATGTTCATTATATTAATAAATTAGGTTAAATAATATTTAAGAAATTTAATTAATTTATGTTAATGATATTAAGTTATTTAAGTTTATTTGATTTATTGATTAAGTTCATTTAATTAAGAATGTTATGTGAATTGATTTAATTTAAAATATTTAATCATGGGAAATGAAATTATTTATTTGAAAAGAATTTTAATTAATTTTGAGAAATTAAATTATTTATGAGATATATTTTATGTCATGAAAAATTTTAGTTATGGATGATTATTATTTGATTTAAATAAAATTTAATGTTAATTATTCAAGTCAGATATTATATTTATGTTTAAGAGAATTAGTTTAATTTAAATTAATTTATATATTTTATGAAAGTTAATTTAATTATGAATAGAAAATTTTAATTTTACATGGTACAAATTTTAATTAAGAGAATTTTAATTATTGTATTACTATTATTGACATTATTATTCTTTTTTAAAAATTAAATAAAAAATAAAATAAATAAAAGTAAAAAATGAAAACAAAATCCAAAAAGAAAAAATGAAATTAAAAAAAGAAGGTCAATGTAAGGAGCTGGATGGGTGGGGCAAAAGAAGCTTTTTGGTTTTGTTTCATTATAATTAACTAAACCGTTTTATAATGTTTTTCATAAAAAAAGAAAAAAGAAAAAACGTTAGAGTTGGAGAGGGGGATTCATATATATATATATATATATAAATTATTTGGTTCAAGTTCATTTAAGTCAGTTTAAGTCGGTTTCGATCCAGTTCTCGATCCGATTGTTAACAAATGATCAGTTTTATATTCATAAAATTTTTCGGTTCAATTTTTAAAAATATTTTAATTATTTTCAGTTTAGTATTAGTATCAATTTAATTTTTTAATTTGATTTAGTTACTTCGATGACCATACTCAGCCCTAGTTTACCAAACCAAGGACAAACTAAAGAAGCATCAATTGAGTGCTTAAGAGAGATTTGAAAGCAAAATATCGGCTGTTATTGCCATTAGTTGCAGCTTCATTGATTTTATTTCTGACTGTGTTAATTATATGGAGTCGATAGAACGAAAAAGATAAAGAGTAAATTTTTTTATTTAATTAATACAAAATTAGCATAAAAATAGCTGGAATATCTCTTACTCTTAAGAGAATGAAAATGAAAGAACATTGTAATATAATACTTAAAGAATTAAATAGTATAAAATAAAAAAAAGAGAATTTCTAGTAATTAACCCCAATATTTATCCCACTAATTCAACTTCAGGAAAAAGAAAAAGTGGAGCCGGTGAGAATAATAAAAATAGAAAAATTAATGAGTCCCATTAAAAATGTTTCGAAAATCACATTAACCTTTTAGTATAAGTGTGAGAGAGTGAGGCATAAAATAGACTATGCCAACGTTCCTAAAGAAAAATAATAAAATGATAAATCTTAAATGTTTTTACCGTAAAATTCAAAAAATAAAGTAGGTTACGGTGATTTTGAGATTTTCAATTTCCAGGGCCTTTAGCCGTCGGCGCTATGGGCATAAGGAAAAACTGATAATGTCACGAAGAATTCAAATTCTTTAAACTTTTCTTATTATTTTTTTAGACATATTAAAATAGGGATGGAGAGAGTTGAATTAAGGATCGAAAGGTCCTTGATTTCTGATTTATTTTATTTACCCTTTTAGCGTCATGTTCATTCCAATCAAATATGACTTATTTTTTGCCCTTTGTTTAGCAATGAGAGAAAGAGGTGGAGAAAAAAGAGAAAGGGAGTGAAAATATGGAGAATGAAAAATTTTTCTTGTTTGAAAAAGTAAGAGAGAAGAGAAAGAAAAGGGAAAGTTGAATAATTTAAGCACTCTTGAGTCCACCATTTTATTTTCCCTCAATTTGAGGATAAAATAAGGAGAAAAGTAAATTAATTACTTTTTATCCTTTAAAGAATAATAAAGATAGAATTTATTTAAATTATAAAGAAAAATATGAATTTAATTTTCAAATATTTTTAAATTATACTTTTTCCTCATTTCCTCTCTTAATTTTCTCCTCTTTTCAAACAAAACAAAAGACTAGATATTTTCTCCCCCTTCACTCTCTATCCCTCCCTCTAATTTTTCTGAACAAAGGGTTAATGCTTGACCTGATGAGAGTCGATTTTATATTGATAACTTACCATATATTTGGTGCACCAATTGTTCAAAAGAAATGAAGAAAAAGGAAAATAAAAAAAATTATTTTTTTTTTCTCTTAGGTGGTGTTTGATAAAACTGAAAATTAAGTGCTGAAAATTTAAGAATTGAATTTTAAGTACTGAATGGTTTAAATATTAAAATTTTTTAATTATATAGTTGTTTGGTATGAATTAATTAATTAATTTAGTTGATAATTATAATTATTGGATAGATATTAAATAGATTTTTTAAAGAGAGTTTGTTGAATTATTGAGGGTATATAGTCATATTAATAAAAATATTTTAGTATATGTTAGTTGAGCCTATTAAGTAAAAATTTTAAGTTAAAAATTTTAACTTATTATTTTAAAAGAATTTTAACTGAGTTGAACTTTTCGGTACTAGATAAATAAATTATCAAATAAGTTTTAAAAAATAAGTGTTTAAAACTTTAATTTTAATTGTTGAATTCTGTTATCAAACAACTATTTATTTGGATTTCTTATTTGCATAAAAAAATTTAAATTTATTAAATATAAATGTACTTTTTTTTAACTTATTAAAAAATATAATATATAAAAATAATTAATGATGTTTTAATAATTAATATGTCTCACTCTTTTTAACTTATTATTTCTTTTCATTTCTTTCTAAGATGAAATTTTTTTTATTAATCTAATTTTTATTCAATTCTTTTCATTTTATTTCTTTTTATTTAAAAATTAAATTTAATTTTTTCTCTAATTTCCCTCCAAGCAAACAAAGGGTTACCATTAAAATAAACTGTATACTTGAGGTGGAGGAATGATATATGCGATGAGAGAGACTCCAATATTCAAGTCAGTAAAAGAATTAAGAAATATAGAAAAAGCTGCGTACCTCTCTGCCTTGACGTTCGTATTATATTTTGTGTTCTTCGAGTCTTTGAGTAGTTGTTGATGACCTCTCTCTCTTGACGCTTTAGTAATATAACGCAGATGAGATATAGTTTTTTTTCCCCCCCGGATTGGAGGAGTTGAATCAAGAATTCAGAGATCTTTAATTATATACGCAATCAAGCTTGAAGTGTGTATGATGAGATATATAATTAAGTGTGAACATTGAAATAACTTATATCATCTTGTCAATGAATTACGAATATGAGCTGGTCTTGCTTTTCTTGATATGACAAGAAGATGAATCATCTTGTCATGTGTCATCAGATATTAACTATCAGACTCTGACTCATATTAAGACCCATGGGATTTTATCCACCATATTTTTTTTTACCCTTCCAAATGGGATCCATCGATTTCTTTATAATCTTCTTATCATCTTACATGCTATTTTTTTTACACCTTTATGTAATACTAAGAATGCCTATTACTTTCTTCTTAAAAAAAAAAAAAAAAAGAAAAGAGGATGCCTATTATTTCTTCATAATTTAAAGTGTATAATTAGAAAATAATTTGGTTATATCTTTTGCTACCTGTAAAGAAAAATAAAAAGAAAACTTCTATTTATTTCTCATTTTAAAACTATAAAAAGCAAAAATTTAAAATTATTAATTTATCTTTTAACTTTCTCTCAGAATTTATGATATACCATTGATAATTTCCATAAAAATATAATGAATAGTACTTTTTTTTGTTATATGATACTAATAGTAATTACAATATTAAATTTACTTTCTAATAAAAAGAAGTTATATATTAAACTGACAATAGCATTTAATTAATCTTAAATATGATCAAGAAAGATAAGAAAAGGTACTTACAAAGAAGTAGTTAAAAATCTCAAATTATGGCTACACTAGTGAAGAGAGAAAAACAACTGAAGCCCAAAAATATGAGAAATCATGCAAAATTATAAAGTTGAATACAAATAAAAATCTTCAAAATTGTAGTTCACTTTTATGAAAATAAGAAGCATATTTTAAACTTTGCCTAACTATTGTACTTGGCTTTTTTAAGAAGATAATCAATAAACTTATCATTCATAATCAATAAACTTATCATTCACTCTTTTGATTTTTAAATTATAAGACAATTATTTCAAGAAAAAGTAAATTTGTAGAAAGAAGAAGAAAAGTATAAAAAGTGAAAGATTGATAAGTAAACCCTAAATATTGAATGATGTCTCTAGAGTTATCAAATATTATATTTATGAAATTCTTCAAAATTAAGTGATTATGATTCTTATATTTGAATAGTTTTAGAATTTTTCTGTTGTTTTGATAGCAATTTGTATTACCCATAATTAATCTTTTTTTTTCTACATTATTTATTACTCTTATTGATTTTTTTTAAAATTTTTTCTGAAGTTATGTAAAGATACTTTAAGAGAAAATCTATACCTAAATCATTATCAGCTACTTGAGATTAAAAGCTCATGAGACTGAGAGTGCAAACTCAAGAAAAATTATATTGCATTTCATTTAGCAATTCTTTCTTCAAATTCTGGTAAACAATTATGAAGTGCCATCCTAATATCTGGGATGAAATTCAAAGAGTCTTCTTATAACAAAGATTTTGTCAATCTCATTCGCATCATTTTAAGCAAATTTTATAAGGTAAAGTATTAAGATGATTTAATTCATCTTGGTTTAATGATTATTTTATTTTATTATAATATAATATATAAAAGAAGACTTGTCCTGTTTATATTGTTATCCTTTTTAAATTAGATAGTAAAGAGCACGTAGGTATTATAAGAGGCTTTAACAATTGAAAGAAAAAAAATTTAGAAGGATATGTTGGAGGTCCTAATAGTGCACATAATGTAATAGTTATCAAATATTAATGAATAAAGAACAACACCTTTAAACAATTGTGGATAACTAAACAAAACAAGCTCAAAGTAACTATCGAGTTTGTTTAATTATTTTTATTGATCGTGTTCTATTTCTTTTAAGACAAGTTTTAGCTTTTTATGGTCATGATGAATCTAGCAAATCGGCTAATTAAAACTTTAGTAATACTTTAGTAATCACAATAAACATATTAGAAAATTTACCATGGGCTAGTGTTCTAGAATTTCTTAAATTGACATCTTCAGATATTCAAAAAGATATGAGTGCTTATGCAATTGAAACTACTAATATCATCATAAAAACCATGATAATGCTTTTTTTTTTTTCTCAATTCTAGTTGATGAAGCTCTCAATGTATCACTAAGAGAACAAATAATAATTGTTATACAATATGTGAACAAGCTTAGCCAAGTGATTAATTGCCTTTTATGCATTGTGTATGTTAAAGACACTAGTGATATATCATTAAAGATCACAATTGAAATATTACTTCTCAAGCACAATCTAAGTGTACCATCCCTAACTGAGGTATCGGCTTGAGGTGTTTCACACTTGGAGGTGTCAACGTGAGGTGTTTAGAGATTAACTTGGAAATCTCATATTGAAAGCTAATAACAAAGGTTAGCAACAGTGCTTAAAAATTTGGGCCCAACTACTATAATAATCTAAGTTAACCATTTTAGGCCATGTGGTTTAGCCCCCTATTTGTAGGTTACATGGGATAGTTGGATTCAAACTATTACAATTGGTATCAGAGCCACTCTAGGTCAAAAAGTTATCCAAAACTAGTGGATTTGCAAGGAAAAGATTACCTATGGCTAGAGATAAGTTGGAGCTGCCCAAGGCACCAACAAACTACAATGTATAGGTTTTACATTCAAGTTCAGTACAATTAATAGCCTAATGACCTGAGCTTGATTGTAAGTCCAGTTGTGATAAGGACATCACGAGTTCAAAGAGGGGAGATTATAACATTCCCAACTCTAATGTTAGCTTGAGGTGCTTCACACCTAAAACTTTTAGCTTAAGGTACTTAGGGATTAATATAAACATCTTACATCAAAAATTAAACAAGAAAGATTAGTAACATATATAGGTTTAACCCTAACTATTATAGTAACATGGATTAACCATTTTAGGTTTGTGGTTTGGCTACTATTTGTAGGTTACATAGGATAGTTGGGTTCAAGCCGTTATAATTGGTATCAGAGCCACCTATGTTAGAAATTTGCACAGAGCTGGTAGACCTATGAGGAAAGGGTTGCACATAGCTAGAGAGGAGATGGAGCTGCCAAAGGCACTAACAAACCACAATACCTAGGGGCTACATCCTGATTTAACACAATTAATAGCCTAGTGGCATAAGTCTAGTTATAAATCAAGTTATGTCTTTACCAGCCTAATGTCATAAGTCCAATTATAAACCAAGTCGCGTCTTTATCAGCCTAGTGGCATAAGCTTAGGTATCAATTTGAGGTGTTTAAGGATTATCTTGAAATTCCACATCTAAAGTTAATGAGAAAAGTTAGCAACATATATAAGTTTGAGCCCAACTATTATAATAACCTATATTAACTATTTTAGGCTATGTAATTTGGTCGTTATTTGCAAGTTATGCAAGACAGTTGGATTCAAATTGTTACACTAAGTATATCAAGATTTTGTGATCAAGGCTATCATAGGGCAAATAATATATACAATGAGTTTAATGGTCTCAAAATTTTAGTACTAAGAGACAATAAAACTTCTTTTTGTGGTCTCAAAACTTTAATACTTTTTTGTGTTCATTACTTTGCACATTAACTTTGAACTATGAAAAAAAAACATAAATAATGTATATGTTACTTTTTTTTTAACTGTGGTTTGAAATTTTATTAATATTGTTGGAGGATCTTGTAACCATCATGATATGCTTTTAAAGTCTTAAGTTGTTAAGTTATAAAAACACTTAAAGTGGACAAGGTCAAAATCAAGAGCACATTCTTAAACAAGCTAATTATACATAATGGCATTACAATACTTTGATGATCTTGGTTAAGATTTTTTTTTTTTTATGCTATTGATATGTTTAAATTCATCATGGGAAATAGAAAGTCATAACAGAAGGTTCAAGTTTACACTTTATTAGATTCATCGTAATCTTGATGTTGCATTTTGTCTTCATTTTAGGAAATATATTAGGAATCACCTACGGATTGGCACAAGCATTGTAGATAAAGGATCAAGCTTTAAATTTCTCAACCTTTCCCTTAGAATCCTTCTTAGTTTTGAATACCCATTTGCAACCTATGTGTTTATTATTAGAAGGAAGTTCCACTAGTTCCCAAACTCTGTTATGACTCATTGATGTCATATGATCTTTCATAGCATCAATTCACAAATTAGAATAAGCACTATTAACAGCCTCATCATAAGATACATGATCAATAATATGACTTATATTATAATCACCTTCACCAAGATAAACCTCATAATCATCTAGAATTGCTGATTTTTTTGCTCTAATAGACCTTATAACAGGTAATTCTTCAACTACAACAAGGTTCTGGAGAATTCTCAAAAAGAGGAGGAAGATCGATTGCACCCTCACCATTACCGCCTACTTGAACAGTAACCCTTATAATCCTTTCATGAGATAAAGGTAAAGGAATGGTTGCAATTTTACTTTGTACACCATGAATAGGCGATTGAGAAATGTCTAGATCAACAACATCCATCTTTAAAAACTTCACAGTTATGGACTCTACAGTTCTTGTGCCACGTGTAAGACAATAGAATTTGTATCCTTTAGAATAGGCTGGGTACCTAATAAAGTAACAATGAGTAGTTCTAGGGTCAATCTTTTTCTCATATGGATTATATATTCTAACCTCAGCAGGACAACCCTAAATATGAAAATGGTTCAAACTATGTTTTCTACCATCCCACAATTCAAAAGGTGTTTTAGGTACAAATTTACTAGGGACAAGTTCAAAATATAAAAGACAGTTTTAATAGTCTCACCCCATAAGAATTCAGGTAAGTTAGACCTACTCATCATACTCTTCATCATATCTTTCAAAGTACGATTGCGCCTTTCAGCGACATCATTTTGTTCGGGACTAACAAGGATGGTATATTAGACAACTATTCCACACTCTTGCAAATATTTGGCAAACGATGTTATATGTTGCCCAGTCTCATCATATTTGCCATAATATTCACCTCCACGGTCAGACCTTGCAATTTTAATGACTTTTCCTAATTGTTTCTCAACCTCAGTTTTGAAAATTTTGAACACATCAATGACATCTGATTTCTCCTTTATCAAGTATAAATAGCCATAATGGAAAAAATCATCAATAAAGGTAATGAAATATTTATTGCCATAAATAGTAGGTCCACTAATATCAGTATAAATAATCTCTAGAAGATCTGAACTTCTGTTAGCACCTTTCTTTTTAATCTTAGTTAATTTACCTCTTATACAGTCCACACAAACATCTATATCCTCAAAATCAAGAGAAGGAAGAATGTCATCTTTCACTAGTCTTTCAATTCTTTCTTTATATATATGACCCAAACGTTTGTGCCATAATGAAAAGGATTTTTCTTTAACTAATGATCGTTTGATCACAACATTGGCTTCACAAGAAGGTTCACAATCTCTCACATCATCTAAACACAATCTATATAAATTATCAAACAAAGCACATTCATCGATCAATTTAGAATCTAAAACATATTAGCTCTTTCATTACCAATAGTAAAATGATATCCAATTTTATCCAAAACAGAAACAATAACCAAGTTTTTCCTAAAAGATGGAACATAAAAGGTGTTCTCCAAAACTAAGCAAAATCCATATTTCAATATTAACTTAACTACTCCTACTTGTTCGACATCTATCTCTAAATTATTTTCAACTCTAAGCTTAGACTCCTTTTCACTTAGCTTTCGTTTGCTTATGAACCCCTGCAAGGTAATAACAATATGAATAGTTACACCACTATCAAGCCACCAAAAATTTGGTGGTACATCAACCATATAAGATTCCAAGCAAACATAAGCCAAAAGAATACCTTCTTCTTCATTCTTCTTTAGCCAAGCTGTGAATTAATGACAATCTTTTCTCTTATGACATTCTTTATGACAAAAGAAACATTTCACCTTACTTTTACAGACAATTCCAAAATCACCTCCCTTCTTGGTCTGACTCGTACCTTGCAATTTAAAATTCTGATTTTTCTTAGGAACATAATAATTAGGTTTAAACTTACCTTTATCCTTTTTAGAATCAACCCTAAGTTGTGTCACTAGCATAACAACCTCACCCTTCTCTTTCTTAATTTTCTTTTCCTCAGCATCACATTTGGTTATAAGGTCATTAATGGTCCAGGTAGTGTTTTGGGCATTATAGACAGTTTTGATTTGGCTAAATTCAGGAGGCAGAGTGTTTAAGGCTTGGTGAACTATGAATTCACCAAAAATCTCAAGTTTAAGACCCCTAAGTTTGGTTTGGAGGTGAACCATATTTAGAATGTAATCTTTCACATTCCCACTATGGTTGTATCTCGTACTAGTTAACTGACTCATAAGGATCCCAGCCTTAGCCTTATCGGATACAAAGTATCTATCTTCTATACCAGTAAGAAAAATTTTGGCAGTAACATCAGTAGGAAAACTACTCCTAAGATATTTAGGAATATTTTTCCTTATGACCATAAGACTAAGACGGTTAGATCTCTCTCACTTAGCGTGTAATTCATTTTCTTCGATATTGCTTTCACGGATGGGTTTAATAGGCTCATCCTCATAAAGGACATAATCCATCTCACCTTTTCCCAAAACAAACTAAATGTCCTTGTTTCACCTCTTAAAGTTTATGCTAGTCAAAAGTTCAATAGTCGCAATACTATTGTTGAGACTAAAAGTGACTATTTGCGTCATAACATAACATGTATTAAAATTGGCTATGTGCAAAATTAAAGTTATAATTTACACAATCTTGAAAATTCTGACATCACTACATATTCCTCTTTGGGTAGAACATGTACATGCAATAGAATTTCTAATTATGAAATTCATAATCGAAATCACACCAGTTTTCAAGAAATATATCCCCTTTAGGAAGACAAACTCTCTAGAATAATGCAACTCTTAACACAACTAGCTTCATTCCAACAACCACTCCCAAAATCAATGCATCTAATAACTCCTTTTGGGCGGGTTATTATATGCATTAATTCAAAATTATCTCTTTACAAAAATTAAAAATAACTCTATGAATTTCAATGGATGTTCCACTTTGGTGGTAACACCCATATTAACCCATAAAATTATTTTTAATTAGAGATTAATAAAAGTCCAATTAAAATACATACAAACGTAAATATATACATCAAATTTATATAAGGTACCAAATACAATGTACTTTAATTTTAAAAACATAATTATTATCTCATATATATACAAATCAAATATTTATTATTTATTTATTTATTACAATCTAATATCACTAAATTATAAATTGACAATTAATTATATATAAACCACTTAAATATTTATATATATTAATAATTATTGAAATAAAAATAAAAAAATAAAAAACCATGATGAACATCTTCAAACCAAATAAAATTACTAGCTCCCACAACTTCAAGCTCCAACACCTCAAAAGGGCTACTACCTATAACGCCAAAGTAAAAATACTGGCAGACAGGGTCAATGACCCATTGAGTTGAGCCAGTGCCGAAGAGTCAGAGCTCATGAAGATGTTGGATGCAGGATTGTGGTGGTGAAAAAAAAAACTATATACCATCTTCCACTCTTCCAATAGGACAAAACTCACAGATGGCCACGTATTTGGAGATATCATGTAATAGTAGCAAAGAATATATTCATTTAATGATTGAAGTTAAAGTAATTGCATGCCAAAAGATTTGGAAAAAAAAAGTGACATAAGTTTAAACGTGTTTGACCGAAACATTGATGATTTTTTTAATTTTTTCTTCGAAATAAATAGACTTATAATTTAATTATTAATATAAAATATTAGTATTTTAAATCATGTATAATATGATTTAATTATTAATATAAAATATTTTATGTACAACTTTAGCTCTGATACCAAATGTAAGAATTTATTTAAGATCTAGTATATGAATTTAGAACACCAATTAACAGTTAAACATAAATAAATTACGTATTTATTTGTACAGTAGATTCAAAATTGTTTTAAGCCATAATATAACCACTGAAATTTAACACTAAGAAAATAGATCAGAACGATTGAAAATCGAGAGCTAAGTCTTCCTCTCATTGACTTTCTCGCAAGACGGCTATCAATATGTGTAACAACTAGGGTTAGGGTTATGAAAGCAAGAGAGGAGACTTAGTCTATTTATAATAAATTTAACAGACTCACCCGTCATATGTCCATGTTAAATTAGGCCTACACAGACTGTCTTTCATATCGGCTCACTAATAATATTGATTATAAACTCATTATTTGATCACAATTTAATTGAGTTTACCCACTAATCAATAAATTATATTATCCAATCCGTTTTATAAAAAAATTAAAACAAACCAATAATTAATATTAGCCCACACAAAATTCTAACACTGTAATCAATACAAACTCAATGAATTATTAAATTAAAATTTTTTTTGATTACATTATATTACATCTTATCAAATATTATCTTAGATTATTGAATGGTGTGAGATGAATCGTTTTATAAATATCCATCTAAAATTACGGTTATGAGAGTATTTATAATTTTATTTGTTCAAAGAGTAGCAATATCATGAATGAGGGATTGAACTGAACCACACAAAATTTTTAAGTCATCTTTCTTTTATTATAGTATATGTGATCACTAAAATTTTCTCAATAAATATAGATATTTTTCTGATACTCCCTTTTTCTTATAGTCACCAATCCAAATATAGTGTAAACATAAAGTTTCAGTTCTGCCCCTAAGATTTAAGGGTTTAAAGAGACAGAAAATGAGATCAAATTTAAAATAAAGATGGGAAAAATAATGATGCCTCTCATCCTCTATTTATTTTACAGCAATTACGTTGTCGCTTCACGTCTTAGTGTATTGGGTTCTGGTATTCAAGTCTGGTCTTAATACTAATGGAGCTGCTGTGGCAAATAACATCTCTTACTGGATCAATTTTACGTTGTAGGCACTTTATGCGAAATTCTCTCCTTCTTGTGCAAAAAGGAGGCCTTACATGATATCCTTGACTTTCTGAAGCTTGGTATCCCTTCAGCTGTGATGGTTTGGTAACTTTCTATTTCTTTATTCAAGTTAAAATAAAAAGAATTTTGAACATTTAACTAAAACTAAAACCTAGAGTGATAAAAACAAAAGAAAAAAAATTATTTATTTATCCGTGCAGAGGTTCCGATTTAATTTTTTATCTACATATTTTTTTTGAAATTATTTACTTAATATTTTATTATCTATAATTTTGTTAACATCACTATTTATTTATCATGCTACATAATGTTAAATAAACACTGGAAAATAGTATGATATTCATGCACAAACATAAATTTTGAAAAAATATAAAAATAAATAATAGAAATTTTTAATAAAAAGTAGAGATATTTTTTTCCTCATCGATAACAATCAAGATAATAATAAAATATATCTAAAACACAAATGAGATAACTTATGAATTAATGTGAATTGTTATACTTATTACATAGTTACTTCTGTCTAAATTTTGGCAATATACATAGCCAAAATAGAACTAATACTTAGGCTAAATGCATTTTGAGAAACTTAAATTTTATTCATTTTTATTATTGAATCCACAAATTTTAATTTGCCCACATTGATCCACTAAATTTTTATTTTTGGCTGATTTCGCCTTTTTTAACAACTATTAACAACAAATAGGTGAGTATATACATGTACTGTTAAATGCGGGTGAAAAAAAAATTGATGAAACTTTTCATACTTTTTACCCCCTTGTACTATCATTATTTGTACTATTAAGCCCCTGCCATGTATATTTTATATGATTTAAATTTTTATTTTGATAAATTTTATAAAATTTAAAAATATATTTTGAATTTAAGAAAAACAAAATTATTTTTTAAATTTTCTTTTTTATCAGAAAATCATTGTTTATTAATTGATTTTTTCTAAATGTGTTACACATTTAAAAGAATATACAAATAATATTTTTTTATCAAATAAAAGAAACATTATTTCACTTGAAAATATTAATATTATATTTATATTTTAATTTCTCATAGTATATAATATACATTCAATCATCAAATAGCTAAATTATCAATAAAGATAAATACAATTAAATATCTAATAATTTTGCTATTCTTTCATTTGATCTGAATTCAATTGGATTGGAATTTTAAAAATTTTAAATAGACTTAAAAGTCGAATATTCTCATAATATTATCCTAATTAGACATCCAAAATTAATTATTTGCAATAGAATTCAAAATTCTGATAATATATATAATTTAATCTCATCCAATAAAAGAAAATAATAAAATTTTAATAAAAATAGATCTATTTAAATTATAAATAATTATCTCTATTTAAAAATTAATTCAATGACATATCGTTCTTTAATGCATCAAATGTAATAACATATAGTGAAAATAAATCTCTTTTAAATAATAAATAAAAAATTTTTGAACATACAAGTATCAAAATATTATCAATTTTTTAATGTGTGTTTGAGCACTAACATTTCATTAACTAAGTATTAGTGTTTTAATTTTGAAGATGACACAAAAAGAATGGTATATGAAAATATATTTAATAATAAGACTGAGTTTTATCTTTGATATGGTTTAAAAAGATAGAGGGTATAGAGTGTTTGATCATTATTATTTATATGAAGGATATATTTAATAATTAAATTTTAAGTAATATATATATATATATATATATATATATATATATATATATATATATATATATATATATATATATATAAATTTATTTATATATATATATATATATATATATATATAGTGAGTTTTAAATATT
>CATIWR010182682.1:0-33642 GCA_949677035.1 Omphalea diandra | reverse complement strand
AACAGAAAATGAGTTTGAGAAAAGGCTTTTGGCTGATGTTATTCCACCTAGTGACATTGGAGTTACTTTTGATGATATTGGAGCTCTTGAGAATGTCAAGGATACTCTGAAAGAGTTGGTGATGCTTCCATTGCAGAGGCCCGAGCTTTTCTGCAAGGGGCAATTAACGAAGGTTTCACATTCCTCTTTGTTCAGCAAATCAGTTATCTTGTTTGAAAGGATAAAGTTATTTACACTTAGCAAATAATTGTGGTTGGCTAATGCATAGAAGGTTTATTTGACTGTCGATCTTCTATCTGCAGCCTTGTAAGGGCATTCTTTTATTTGGACCTCCTGGAACTGGGAAGACTATGCTTGCCAAGGCTGTGGCAACAGAAGCTGGTGCAAATTTTATCAATATTTCAATGTCAAGCATCACGTCTAAGGTTAAGATTGTTTTAGGACTATCTGATTTATATATCCCAATTAATTTCCTGATATGGAACTTATTTCTTCTAACTTTACAGTGGTTTGGCGAGGGCGAGAAGTATGTGAAAGCTGTCTTTTCTTTGGCCAGTAAAATTTCCCCTAGTGTTGTCTTTGTTGATGAGGTAAACTTCCTATAATTTTTTAATTGTTTTTGTCAAGTATCTAACTGATCTCCAACTCTTTTTCCCCTTTTATTTTCTTTATGTCCTCTGTATTGTATAGGTTGACAGCATGTTGGGCAGGAGGGAAAATCCAGGGGAGCATGAGGCCATGAGGAAGATGAAAAATGAATTTATGGTGAACTGGGATGGTCTACGTACAAAAGACACAGAAAGAGTTTTAGTACTTGCTGCAACAAATCGCCCCTTTGACCTTGATGAGGCTGTCATTAGAAGGCTTCCTCGAAGGTAATGTTTTCGTTTAAAAATTAACCTAATATGTCTCATATATCACTGCTTTTTCTAATGCATGTTCTTTTTTCAGATTGATGGTAAATCTGCCAGATGCTCCAAATAGAGCAAAGATACTGAAAGTTATTTTGGCGAAGGAAGATTTGTCCCCTGATGTTGATTTTGATGCAGTTGCTAATATGACAGATGGATATTCTGGAAGTGACCTTAAGGTTATAATTTTCATTTTTTTTTTTTTTGATAGGTTGCCAATGCAATGGAATGTGTTTTCTATTTTTTTTTAAATGAACATAGAATGTTTTTCTTTCTTTCTTTTTTTAAAATAATTTTAGAATTGAAGTTTCTACTTGTATGTCTTAAGTATGTACTTGTTTATGTTGCAGAACCTATGTATAACTGCTGCTCACCGGCCAATTAAAGAGATACTTGAAAAGGAAAAGAAGGTGTGTTTTGTAATTTTGTCTTCTTTGCTGTTAAATAACAGTCAGTTTGAAGGGCAATATTGGGCACGACCTGAACCCAATGTGTAATTAGCATGTTTGGTTTAGGCTCTATCATCACTGTGTTGTCCTTACTGTGATGCAAATAATTGATGTGTCACATGTTGACACGCTGATTTCCTAATTACATGCTTAACTTGTCAATACTCTCTGTCGTGCTGTGTTGACACATTTTTTTGCGCGTGTTTATGGTCCATAAGACCCAGGTAAGTAAGGTTTATCATAATAACACTTTAGTCATTGCTTTTTGAACTTACAGTCCTCGAAGTTTATAAAAGGTGTTGCACTTTAGTCTTTCTGTCTATTATCCCCTGGGTATCTGTTAGTTCAAGACTTTTTTTACTTGGTCAACTGTTGAGGTGTTCCACTTCAATAAAATACAACGACAATTGTCCCTAAGCATCTCCTCTTTTTTTTTATATATTTACTTTCTCATGCATCTATGGTTCTCTATTTTATCATTCTCACTGTAAATGTTTGTTTTTCGTCTTCAAATCTAATCCAAATCCCAAATCTTGACAGCCCTAATATCGTTGGCACACACTCGTCAATGGTAAGAGCTAACAATGTGGGGTAAAGAAACAAAGGAAGAAGAAATATAGGGAAGGACCCAACAATCTAAAATAAATACATTGCTTAATTAGTATAAAAAAATAGAACCATAAAAAGAGTTAGACTGCTTAATCTAGAAGAAGGATGCCCTGATTAGAAAATTAAATTAAAAGTTAAAGAAAAAGACTTTCCTTTCTTTGTTCTTCACCAAGAAATCAGTTTATAGGAACTCAAATTCTCTTCCTTTACTATAGTCATTTGCTCCAATGTGTTTACCACTCTGTCCAGGCAATAAGATTGTAGCTTTTTGAGGAGGAATTTCCATGGTCCTACCTAGTTTTAAAGAGAGATCAATCAACTTCTATTACACCATGTCAAGCTTTTTGAATAAGACTTGGAAGATTGGTAAACCTCAACTGAAATGTCTATTAATAATCAAGCCTGAGCGTACACTCCTAGCCATTTCTATGAATATCATGGTTGAAGTTGCTCTTTTATGGTAGGAAGCTATTTGGATTTAGATGATGGAGAAAATACAAATGGTTTTGAACAATGATGTGAAATCAACAGTGAGAGTCTGAGAAATGGAGAAGGGGGAAAAAGACTAAAAGAAAGTGAGGAGACTATTAGTAATTACATGTCGGTGGGTGTTTATGTTTTTTCTCATGCTAATGGAGAACCCGACAGAGTTTTCTAGTGACTAAAATTGCTAATTTGAAACAGCAGGGACTAATTTGGTTATTATAAGAAATCTCATGGGGTTGATAATAATTTGTTACCCTTTTAGTTAATTATGTAATACATGATAGGGGGAGGGAGAGAGAGAGAGAGGTGTTTTATATATTGCCTTGATATATTCTCTCATAGTGAAATTAACAGGTTGATCGTAACATGTTGTGGATGTTATACTTAAGGCTAAAACAGTCGTGTCACTGTAATCCAATTTAGTAGTTAAATCTGCTTGTTTTGTGTCACGTTAACCATTCATTAAATAGGTCATGTTTGTGTTTGGATTTTTATGTCAGTAGCATATATTGCTATGTTCTTGTGGACCCAAATACTGCTATCATGTTTCAAACATGTTAAATGAACATGAATTGCTACCTCTGCCCTCTGGACTCTTGTTTGGTGCCCACAGGTCACTTATTGTTACTTTCGAAGTTAGTTCCAGTTGTGATCAGTACAACATAGAATATGAAAACTGGATATCATGCTAGGATGTGAGGTTAAATGATATGGTGTTGCTCCTATTGCCATATGTCTCTGGTGCATGCAAATACTTGTTTTAGAGCTATTTTCTGGAAAAATTTTTTAGGGCATGGGACTTCATAATTTTCTGTCTAGCATCTAGTTTGATATGCTATCAATTATTGACAGGAACGTGCTACAGCTCTAGCAGAAGGTAAACCTGCTCCAGCTTTGAGTGGCAGTGCTGATGTCCGCCCTCTTAACATGGATGATTTTAGATACGCTCATGAACGGGTAAACTTATGAACCCTCCATCTCATTATGATCTGCTTATGTTGTTTAAATATTTATTTAATTTCATTTTGCTTTTATTTAAATAGGTATGTGCAAGTGTTTCATCTGAGTCAGTTAACATGACTGAGTTGTTGCAATGGAATGAACTTTACGGTGAAGGTGGTTCTAGAAGAAAGAAGGCTCTCAGCTATTTTATGTAAATTTTCCTTTGTACAAAAGCTTCTTAGTTTCTGTTTATCATCTTCTGTTCTCCTAAAGCCGGTTCCCAAGTAATTTGCTGCTCTCACCCTGGGCTTGTTGGTGAGCCATTTTGTCTGTAAGATGGAAGTATAGGCTTTCTAAATTGTGTTTTACTATCCTGAGTTCACGGATGGTTTATAAAGGGAGCAAAGCTAGTGTTATGCCCCCTCCCCCCCGTCTCTTTCTGCTGCCATGAAGAGCATGTCCTTTTGAAGTTTAGTTATTTAACATCTGAAATAGAAAAAGAGGAGAGAAACTGGAAGATCCTGTGAATATTATTTGTATTGTTTGTTACAGATTCTTTATGGTGTCCTGTGATAATCAAACAATAAGCCTAAGTAGTAGGACTGTTGAAACTCCTTTTTATATATCCCTTTTGTGAATGGTAACAAAGCCTGTAGTATTCTCTGACCCTGAAGATGGAAGAAAAGAAAACTGAGCAAGATGTAATGTAATGATTGACTGATGTCTCAGTGTTCTATTGAACTTAGCTAATCTAGTTACCCTTATAAGCCAGTTTCTATCTATAATGCAAATTCTCACTTTTAAGACTACGTTTGATAGGGTATCAGAATGTAAGCTAATGAATTATGTAATGGAATGAAAATTGTAATGGTATGTAAAATGTAATATGCATTTCATTATTATAGATGTAATGTTTTAGTGTGATGAAATGAAATCAATAATCTCCATGTTCGATATCATTTGGATTTACATGTAAAGTAATTGAACTTATAATTAAATTTTTAAAATTAATTATATTTATGATTTAGGATTTATTTGTTTTCAGAATATTATTATTATTATTATTATTATCAAATATTAAAAGCTTCAAAAGGTAATAATGGCTAGCATTAGTTTTATCTTTTATCAGCAAAAAGAAATTTCAATTAAAAAAAATTGCAAAAAGCCTCTATTAGCTGAGGAATGAATTAAGTTTAATAAATTTAGATCCATCATTGTTAAAAATTAGAATTAATCAATTGAATAATTAATTTTAAATTATTATATGTCCATTAATATGAAATTGATTTGTCAAAGTAAATGTTAATTTTTGTTTAAAATTTTCCAATCAGGACTTGTGGAATTATTATTGTAACCCAGACCCAACATATTTTCAGGTTGCCTCTCTCGCAAGCTCAATAGAACATTGTTGATAATGAAGAAGACGCCATCAATTAACAATTTTTATTTCCTCTTTCTTCCTCTTTCCAATTATAAACTGCAAATTTTAGGGTTTCAGTTCCATAGAACAAAGGAAGAAATGATAAAGAGAGAGATAAACAATTGTTATTTAATGATAAAAAAAATACATTATTGTTACTATTAGAACATATCTACCTGAGAGAAACCCCTGTTTAAAAGAGGCTTAAATGACCAAAATAAATAATTTTACAAGTTAAATATCCTAAAATTAACATAAGGAGCATTAATGTGTACGTCTGCCCCTAAAAAAATCACTCAAACAAAATTTGGACTTCAGAGTTCTTAGAGGAAGAATACGACACAAATTTATGATTCAGAAATAATACTTTTTTGTCCGCCCCTCAGGGCAGAGCACTTCTATCACCTCTGGCAGAAATGCCCTTCTTAGCATGGTAACGATAAATTCTGAGTGAAACCTTCGCCCTTTGCCGATTGCCAGCAGTCTCCTAAGTCTGTTTCTTAAAAGTCAAACAATAACTTAACGTTCTCAAAGTTGAACGCCAATGAAGACTTGACGATAGCTACCCATGATAAAATAGTAACACTCACTATTATTATGAGATGACTAAAATTTGCTAATCCAAAATATTGCCTCATCGTAAAAAAGAAAACACTAAAAAAGAATGTTTTCCGAACCAAGTATCCTATGAAACAAACAAAATTGCATTTCATAGCAAACTCAACTTACAAGTAGGAAAATTGAATTGATATAAAGACTAAAAGGAAAAAAAAAAAAAAAAAAAAGAAATTACATCTATAAGCAGCCTGTACGCAATGTTTGCTCACAAATCAATCACTCTTTGCCTATCTGGAGGAGCGACACATTGCCACAAGGAACAATATGCTGGAATGTTGGCTGCCTCAACACCAAGGGCAGAGAGATTCCGTCCATATTCCTGGTAAATTGAGCTAAATCCAATGAGCCAAGATCATTCAGCTCCAACCCGTACAGTAATTAGGGCATAAGAGAGAAGATTGAGAATACCTGGATATCAAGGAACAATTGCATGCATATCTTGTCAGTGTCAGAAACACTGTGGTCTGAGACATCTGAGCTTGCTCCAGCTCGTCGTTGGGCACCCTGCCGTATTCTCTGGAGTGAAGATTCTGTTTTCCTTGCCTAAGCATGACAAAGTAAACAAATGAAAATCAAGAATTTCAAGACAAGAAGTTCTGTTAAATTAAAAGATTCTAATTCTGGATACTAACCACGCTCACAAGTTCAGCAGCTAATTCATAATAATGACCAGTTATCCCAGTTGCAGTACCGAGCAGTAATTCGTTCCTAGTTTCCTTAGTTAAATAGGTCATAGCTCGCTCCCCATCCAGAAAAGCCTGCAAGCAATGAATATTATTAGGAAGTTTGAATCCTGCTGTACCATGTAGGTTGTATCTGTGGAATGATTAAGCCAGAGCAAATAAAAAATAGGCCAGACAGTGCTTGTAGTGACTAAAGGAAGATATGAAAACAAAAATGCCAGCTGTAAGTATTTAGATAAAAGTCCAGTACTATCACGGTGAACGAAACTAAAGCATTACAAAGCCTAGAAATATCATATAACACTTTTGCCATAAGTACCACTTACAAGACATCTAGCCTTTACCCCTTTCTCTAAAACATGTAGATTGACTGAAGTACTGATTGGACCAAGTACATATCAAGGGAGCTAATTTACAAGCTGGAAAAGTATATACCTTTAAAGGGCACAGCACTCCTGACACATAGGGTGAATGTCTGACAGGAAGAGGTTTATTAGTCATCCTATAAGTTGCAGTTATTCCTTTCACCTGTCTCAAGTCCTACAGCAATTTCAAGCCAAAACACTTGCATTAATGAAATTTTATTCAAAAAACTAGTGCTTGAAAGAAATAATGAAATACATTCTAAGGACCACAGATCTAGAAATACACTGACATGGGCAATCTTTCTTATCACATAAAGTAATCTTTGAAGGCAGATGAAGAACAAACACTGTTGTGCAACACAATCAATTCTATCATTTCCAACATACAGCTTACCTCAACAGCCTTATCAACTAGTGCCTCTATAATTGCATTGATAGCAAGAGGTGCTAAATCATTCAAAGACTTTCCACCTTGTAAGATGCTTTCTTTTACTAGATCAAGAATGTCAGCAGAACATGAAGATAGAAGCTGAAGAACATGGTCAAGGTAGTCTCCACAAACCACTGTGGCCAGACAAGTTAGGTCATGAACAACCTGCAAATCAAAGGTCCTCTTTAAAATTTCTTATCACATACATCAGTATAGCACTGATAATATACATTCTACAGTATATGACAAGTTTAGAAGAATCATGACATAATACATAAATAAAATCATCAGGCACAGCTGAAATAGCCCATTTGTATCCAGAATTGGAGTCTGCATTACTCTTCTTCCTAGCAGCCAGTCCATCTGATAACCAATTTGAATATCTGTTGAACATTAATTAGTGGGCTATAAACAACATGAATTTAGATATTCATAAATGAGAAATCAGTCATTGATAGACAAAATGGGAAGGCATAAATTATCCACTTTCTATTAAACTGACCTAGCAAGAAGCTGCAAGGATAAACGAAGAAACTTGTCAGAGCATGAGATGATGACAACATCTTCTCTCCAACAAGATCTCAAGCTCTCCAAGAGAGTAGCACTTTGTTTTAGTGTTAGGTTTTTCAAATTTCCATCAGCAGAATGTGAATTCTGAACTGGGACAAGATTGGTTGCTGCAAGTGCAGAGTCCAAGGCTCCTGCTATTTCCTGAAATCTGAGTTAATTGGACATGTAAGAGCATTATTTAGACAATAAATGGACAATAAAGTTTGATCCTGTACCTTAAAGAGAAATAAACCCCAATATTCCACTGCTTCATGAACTCAACATACACAGCTTCTGCTCGAAATTTAGCAGCAGCAGATCTGGATGGACAATAGCCTTGCACGGCAATTGAATGTTATAACTATAATGACCAACATATATTCTTATATAATCATATAAATGTATGCGGATTGTGGTCTCTTTAAATGCACTAATTGCCTAATCAGCCATGTAATTTTGGATTGGAGAGTTGGCGAACGAAGAAAGTGATATGGAAGTTGTGTATTACCTTCAAGATGAGACAAGAAATCAAGGGTTGAATAGTAATTCCTCAAAAAGTTTGTTGGTCTACCAGGGGAAAAAGCACCTGGCTTCCCTTTTTGAATTGCTGAGAGGACCTCTTTCAGAATTGAGTTGGCCAAGAAGTCAAATACATGCAGACCCGAGTTTTCTGAACCATTATAAACATAAAATAGGAAACAAGTACAGAAACAAATTAGTGCCCCTCAAATATCGTGGAAACAAGGTTAGTATGTGTACAAATTCATGTTTCCAGACAGAGAAGCACAAAACATTTGGCTAATATCTGATCTAAGGACAAGAAGCACTAAAAAATGTAAAAACAAGAGCAAGATAATCAACAAGTAAAACTTGTTCTCGAGATGCTTCCTATAGATGTACATTTCAATACATAAGAAGAGCCTATTAGCCGTCAAGCTTCACATAAAAACAGTTATGGATCCAAGAAGCCCCAAAATAAACATCAAATGACTACTGTTTAAAAGATACAGGCAAGATAGGAACCAAGAAATAGCACCAATTAAACTGCAACAGTACAGAGTCAGGTAACCTGCCCATAAAATTGAAATCAAAGACTACATTAACAACTAATGCTCTTGGATCAGATATACCATGAAATAAATTTACCAGGAGAAAATAATACACCACAAAATATATTTATCAGGAGAAAAAAATACTAATAGTTCAACTCCAGATCCAAAATAAATGCACTCTTTAGCAAACCAAAACATAAAGGGCATTCTTTAATGTAACAGTTAAGTGTGTATGGCTTTGTTTAACTTAACAGTAGTGCAATACCTGCAGAGGCAATATCTAAAAGGAATTTACAGTCCTTATCAATGCATTGCTTAATTTGGTGATAATCATCTTCAAGTCCATCTCCAGATATCCCAGCAACCATTCCTGATGGTCCATGTGGAATAATTTTCTGTATTAATGGAGCTACAATAGTTGTACGAAAAATTTCTTCAGCACTCCTAGTATTATCAATGGCAGCATATGTGCGTAAGCAGTTGTAAATTGAATTTTCATCTTGGTGCTCTAGCCCATCCACAAAACAATGTCCCAAACTAGCATCCAACAAAAGGCTTGCACTTTGAATCCTCTTCTCCATGTTCTCGATGAATGGAAGGTTCTGTACTGGCATAACAGAGAAAAGAGATGAGCACAAATGTATGGTTTGTGGAGAAAGCAGCTTTGAGCTCATGGACGATTTATTAGGATCTGCACGATTATCCACTTTTATTCTGTATAACCTCTATGGAAGTGGCTCCTACACATAGATATAAAGTGAGAGCAAATGAGACCTGTGAATGAGCAATATAGAATTTCAGCCGATTCATCTCACTGGCAATTCTCTCCAGAAGCATGCTTTGAGTCTCCCTGAGATTTGTTCCGTTCTCAATGGAGTGCAAAGAGGTGCCATTGCTTGTAGCATTCTTTACAGTCGAACTGAAATCTCCATTTGACCAGTCAGCAGGCACACTTGGTAGCTCCTTTATGAGTTTCTCAACCTGACTCATGAATAAATATTACAAAAATTATTAAAGTACACACACTTAGTTGTACACCAACAGAAAAGAATGGGGGAACAAGAGTCCAGCTATAATATTACATATAATCTAACATGATCAATTGCATCATATCATCAATGCAACTAAAAATAATGTTGTCTATTACATGCAATCCATTCCAAAGGCTTCCCATCAATGAAGAAGCCTGATCTGGATATCCATTAAACTTTCCATACACTATAAACTCAAAATAAAGTGTCCCATCTCATCAGCCACGGAAACACACATTAATAGAGTCTTAAGCCACACAGTAAAGGAGGAAAATTTCAGAAATTTGAATTTAAACTCCAATAACAAATTAATTTCAAGCCTCTTACTACACATCTTACACTAACTTCCCCTAACCAAGTATCATAACAGTACAAACATCTCAATTATGCTTTACACATTTGATTCTAAAGATCTACATATGAAACGCACATTTCATAATAACTTTAAGCAATTTTTGCAAATTCATTTCTGATCCAAAAACACACCTTAGAAACAACGTGAAACGTGTCCAACAACAGCTCTAAAACCTCTCTGGCAACAGCGGCGTCCGATCTCTGCCGCAATCCATTCCTCAACGCCACAAGCGACCCCTCCACTGTTCTTCTAAACCCCTCGATCTTCTCCCGGAGCTCCAGGAGCGGGGCCCGCATTCTCACCACCACGGCGTCCACGTCGACCAGTTTGGTGCTGAGGTTGACGAAGTCAGCGTAGTCGCGGTTGATTAGGTCGATGAGCTCGTGGTTAAGGGAGGCGAGGTGGGCCTGGAGCTCCGAACGGAGCGTGTCGAATGGGACGAAAGTTCGGAGCTCCGAAATGTAGGACTTGGAGTCGAAAGTTGGGGAGAGGAAGAGGTTTGGTTTGAACCATAGGGGGTGGGCGTCGAGTGGGTCCGAGAAGAGAACCGTGGCGGATCTTGGCGGTGGAGTGGGGATCGAATCCACCATTTTTTTTTTTTCGTTTGTTTTTTGAGAAGCTGTAGGAGATATAGATCAGATGTCATCTGCATCGGTGGGATCTGTGAATCGTCGGGCGCAAGTGTCGTTAAACGACTGCGTATGATGATAGGTGGACAATGTTATTTTGGTTGACGTTAATAGTCGTTTGGTTTTTATAATAACGGTTTTGTGATCGTGTTGTCGTCGAATTACAGCATGAAGGTTGAAACGATCCTTCTTTATAGTAACGGCCTGTCGTGTGAGTATGAGGAGCTAGTGTTCATATTGTCGTTCAACAACTGATGTCCTAAAACAGTAACTACCCGTTTAGTTTATGGATTCATAATCCTTAGAATTAGTCTTAATCTTAGGCTTGGTTAACCATATGATTGCTTATATTAAACCTTGTTTAGTATAATTTTTTTAATCCATAATATTAATTAATCTTGCTTTTATAATCCTATGTTTGGTAGGATAGATTAACTAATGAGATAAATCATTAAAACAATTAAATTACCTAAACACCCTTTACTCTACATATAAAATTGTGTTTCTCTAATTAAATTTTTAATACTATAAAATATATATCGATGCTTATAATTGAAAAAATAGGTATATCTGAAACAATTATTAGTTTATTGAATTGATTTTCGCTAAAAAAAATTTACATTTCACTAAATAATAATATATATTGAATGACAAAAACATGAATATTTCATGGTAATTGTATACATGTAGATACTTGTCCAAATTATATGTATCATCACATACTGATACTAGTCCATTCAAAAATACTGTAATAATTAATTGACACACTCTACTTCATTTACCCAATAATTAGATTCACTACATATACTCACTCTAAAATCTCAAGCCCATGCATGTGGAGTATGATAACATGTGCATCTACCTGTAGTTAGGAGTGAGCACGGATCTTAAATATACCGAACCAGACTAAAAAACTAAACTGAAAAATAACTGAAAATATTCAAACCGTACAAAATAGAATTTAACTGAATAATTAAAATATGTATTATATATATAAAATAAAAGACATTATATTTATATTACAAATTTATTTCACACACACACACATATATATAAAATATATTATATATAAGTTATATATATAGTAATATGCATTATCTAATATATATGTATGTGTAAATATGTTTCAAGTAATGTATATAGGTATAAATTATTTAAAATATTTTCAAATAATGTAAGATATATACAATATATATAAGTTATATATCTTTCAATAAATATCTCTTGAAAAATAAAAATAATTAAAAATTAGTTAATACAATTTTTAATACTTAATTATGAAAGCTATTTATCAATCAACTTTTTATATATTGATAATTTATAATTGTATAATATATATGAGTATATGAATAATTTCATAAAATATAGAACAAAAATCTGAAATTTAATTGAACCGAACTAGACCAATATTTAAAATTATTCGTTACCAATTTTAGATATTTACAAATAACCAGTTCAGAACCGGACCCGATCATCCCTACTTGTATCAATATCCTTTAAAATTATGGCATATTCCAATTCACATAAATCTTTCATAGAGACATTAGACTTGTATATATGCTTCATAGTGTCAGAGGTTAAAGAGGTTTTTCAAAATTTTGATGTAAATGTATCAAAAAAATAATTCTAAAATAGGTTAGGGTAGAGCAGGCTAAGTTTACGAACACACAAATGATAAAATATAATACTAATGCTAACTAGTTAAAATAATAATAAAGTTACCTCAAAAAGAAAATTTTTTTCTTCCCTTTATTTTTTTCTTTATTGTTTCTTAGTTCTCTTTTCATATGATAGGGAGAACTTTTCCTTTTTCCAGGGTAAACTATAGTGTATGCAACTAAAAAAAAAAAAAGAAAAATTAAGGTCATTTTTAAGAATTGAAGTAAAAAATTGAGGTTATTTTAGAAATTAAAATTTAATGAATTATGGGATTAGTAATCCCACTAGAAATGGATTACTAAAGTGGGATTACTAAAGACATGGGAGACTAGATTTTAGATAAGACAGATCTTGTGAGTTAATTAAACCTTTAGAACTACCTTATATCACATATATCAAATACGGTGGAATTTACTAATCCTATGACTTAGTTAAGCAATCTCATGTACCAAACGGGCATAAAAGAGTTAAAACTTATAGAATGACATTTTATGGCATTTCTACTTTCTTTTTTTTAAAATTTTCATTTTTTGAACCTCGCCAAAAAAAAATTGAAGTTGACTTTAGTATTTAGATATATAAAATCAATTTAATAAATATAAAATACTAAATAATGCATAAATATATCTTCAAACTTAATTTTGCTGACTAGCATATTTCTCTAAAAAAAATAATATTATTACATTAAAAAAGTATAATCTAGAAGAAATATTTAATTCATTAATAGGATGTTATTCGTCTTAAAATTATCACTTTTCTCTTACTTAAATATGAACGAGAAAAGGAAAATGTTATTGTATTTTATAACTAATCGTATGTTGAGTCATTTTAAGTTTATGAATTTTTAAAATTAAAAATGTTATTTTTTTTTACATGTTATTTAAAGAAAAGAATCAATAAAAATATTGCTTATGAAACAAAAATACTTAAATTTTAATTACATATTTACATGATATTGTGTTGAATACTTTTTTGATATGAATTCTGATACGTATATCGTGTACAAGTTTTTAATAAGATTAATGCGTTTTGTATTCATATAATGTCATATTCGCATTAACATATCCATTTTCATTATAATGACCATTAACATATCCATTTTCATTATGACTATAAAACCAAGAAAAAATATAATAAATTTCACAGCAAATTAGAAAAACTCTGTGTGACCTAAAATAAGCACAAAATTGTATTTTAGTTTATGAAATAACAAAACTATGAAGACAATATATATATATACATATATATATATATATATATATCATAATGGGTCAATAGAATTTAATTCAACACTCACAAAAGCAATTATGGTTCAACAACACGGATTCGGAGTTGTGGTTTAGCACATTTATGAGCAAGAAGAAACTAAAAGATAGTTTGGTAATTCCGTAGTTATTAGCTACTACGAGCCCTAGCATTCGTTCTTTCTCTGTAGCTACTTCTTGGGCTCAAACTTGGAAAACAGAAATGATGAGTAGACATGCCTGCATTTTCCTGCTTAACACTACGCTTATTATCTTTACTGGGCACTCTTGAAGTTCCCTTCTTTGGCGATAAATTATACAGGATTGTCTGCTTTGACATCTTTGTTAAGTATCTCTGATCTTCTTCTTCTTGTATGTTTCTAGTAGTAATAGTAGTATTGGGAAGATCACTCACATGGATGCAGGCAATTTCTTGTCTCCAAGATTCATCCTGAAGGAATTCAAACAATGTTGTGGGATTATCATTATCAACTTTATCGATCCAGAAGGGATCTTGAAACAGCTCAGCAAGTTTCTTCTTGTCTTCTGATGGACAAGGGTCGTCCTGTTTTGAGTCACCTTCTTCTTCATCCTTCAATGGAGGACATTTAGTGCTGAAGCTGTCTCGGCGGCTTGAAGCTATGCTGCAAGATCTAGAGAAGTCTGAAAGAAGAACGTTCCAACGAAAAGTGCTTCAATAACACAAGAATGGGGAAAAAAAATTTATGAACTATTAGGTGTTGCCTGACACATAGGAGTACAGGAAGTCGGGATCTTGGTATCTAGGAAAAATGATTAAGCTATAGTCTGGTTAAATCTTGGTATTTAGGAAAAATGATTAAGCTATGTACCATTAGTTGTCTCACCTCCTTTGACGCTGAATAAATCATCCTCAGTATCAGATTCTGAGCAGACTTGGCCATCGTCGGAGATCATCTCTTTGCCAGCTACAAATTTAAAAAATATCAAGCATTTCATGCATTTAAATAAACAAAGTTGTGACAGCTTTAGCTAATCATACCAAAGTAATTTGTCAGAGAAACTGCTATGGAAGACTGATCATAGTCCAAACTCTTTTTGGTGTGAGAAACTTTTGGAGTGACAGGCCTTTTCTCTGAAGAAAATGGCTGCAAATCCTTGCCTGTCCCATTACTCATGGCTTTTTTCACTGTAATACAATGCTCAAAATTATTGTAATGTTATATGCAGGAAGTTGGCAAATGGAGGAAAGAAGAAGATAAGAGGAACATGAAATATGCCTTGGATTTTAGGCTGAGCTGGAAAAGAAGAATATACCTCAAAAAAACACTAGGAAATGAGGAACAGAATATGTCACTTTAATTATGAGTTAAATGAGTTGTCTATAGAGCTATGAAGTTTCGAGTTCGAAGTCCCAGAAGCATATCTAGTCATTGCAATAATAATAATAATAATGGTTTGGATTTTGGAGCAAGTGCGCAATGTGCATTGGTTTAGCCGTATAACAGTTTCCATTAATTGAGCTTGGTATGTCTAGTAGTATTTTGTCCTGAACGAAAGGATAGATTGATTTTTAATCAACAAATAATTGTAAATTTCCATTCATTAAATTCACAAATTACAGTGTAGGGAAACAATGACAAAAAAATCACTGCATCATAATCCTAAATTCTTCGAAGCTAAGAACACCATCCCCATTAAGATCAAACAGACGTATCATAACCTTACATCTTTTTCAGCATGTTTCTCAAATTGCCGGGTATAATAAACCCACAATTCTCTCATACATAGCAAAAGCCGTTCTCAAATCTTTGCAACTTCTCTTCTTCTCCTCCAGCTTCCATTAGCCTAACAAGATCCTCCAATCCTAACAGCCCATCTCCGTCTGAGTCCAACACCTCTACCGCCATTTGGGCCTCATTCATGAATAGCTTCTGCCCTCCTATCAAACTTACGTGTTCACTAAGCTCTGATGGAGAAATCTTCCCATCACCGTTCTTGTCGAGGTGGTGAAAAATAAGTTCAAATTCTCCATGCTTCCTCATTTTTTTGAGCAAGTCTAAAATGATATATATTAGTCTTGGACGTTATTTATCAAGAAAAAAAAAATCCAAGTTATACGGGAGAAGATATAGGAAATAAGATGATTAAAAGCAGTAGAATCAACAACTTGAATTCTGCTAAAACATATGATAATAACTATATAAGAGAAAATTATTAGTTTTATAAGAGGCATATTTGAGTACATATGGTATCCCTCTATTTATATATATACGAGGCCTTTGACCCCAATTTCCATTGATCTTGGAAGAAGTTACCATGACTTTTCGATAGAGTGAAAGAAGTGTTCAAAATGGAGAAAACGATAAACGAAGGAATATCCTACAAATCTAGCTAATAAATTAAGTACTTCTAGTAATGAAAATAACAAAGAAGAAAGAAGGAAGAAACCAATAGAGCACAAGGATATATATAAGGTCAACAAGTGCCTTGTAGGTGATAATTTCAGGCTACATATCAAAGTTTTAGCCACGGTTCACCGGGTTGACTCCGCTAACCAACACTAGTGGTGAGAACATTGATCCATGGCGTGGACCATTTTAGAGATGGTCAAATTTAGAGTTTAGATAACTCTGATGTGGAGCTACTTCTGTATTGTTGTTGCCATCACTTATTTTTATCTCGTCATTAGATTTTTTTTATCTTTATTTTTATTTTTAAGAAGAAATGACTAAGATTTTTTGAGTTCGACGGCAGAATTCTTTGGATCTAATTGCATAAAAAAAAGAAGAAAAATGGAAGTTTCGATTGCTGGAAGTTTTACTTGGCCGTTAATATCACTAAACAAGTTATTGCAAAGAACCGTCAAGCGGCTGCATTTGTTTATGCAAGAAAACATTGAGTTTGACTTCAACTTTTGTATGCCGGCCCCAGACTTTTTTGGGCTTCTTCTCGGTCAAATTCTATATGTGGCAGAAATCTTCAAAAGTTTGGTCTTACTGTTGTCAAGATATTAGTACCTACTCGTTGCAAAATGTCATTGAAGATGGCATTACATTTACAATTTAAAAAAAAAATCTGGAAAAAACCAACTTAGAGTTCGACACTGTATAATCAGGTTATCAAATGCAGGCAAGCAGAGCACATAACGAATTTTCATAATGACATGAGAAGGAAACGGCTCGTAGTTTGAAATAAAGACAAAGTTCTCTAATTTTTCAGGCACTGTATCCAAGCATGTGATGCCAAGCAATACAATTATCTAACAAAATTTCTGGAGTATAAGAGATTTTATAAAGAATCATTCTTGGATCTTACGTAAATTTGACCAGCAGTTAAAAAGTATTGCGGTATGACAACAAAATTTTTCACGTGATAAAATCAGTGATAAGAAATTGAAACAACAAAAAGAAAACATTCCACGATCACAATGCTCAAAAGATACATGACAAACTACCATTTTATAGAAGGCCGTACGGCTACAAAACCAATTAATTTCTTGTTCGTCATTGCAGGCATCGATGTTTGCCCTGCAGCTTCAGAATTACCTGTTTATTGTCTTCTATATAAAATCTGAATCCTTGATGCAGTGCATGTGCTAATTGTATGTCCCGAGTCATCATTGTCCAAGGTTTAATTGGACAAACGTGGCTATTGAAGGCTCTTCCTAAACATTTAAGCTATGCTGTTTTTCCCCTCTTCCAATCATTTTGTTGTCGTTGCCTCAACAATAGAAAAGATTCTATTCATGTCTTCAAAATAGGGCCATCCTTTTTGGCAACCTTTTTGACTCTTGCTTTCCTGTTCACAAAAGCAATAGTCGCCTCTAAGCAATATGATAAGAAGAGACCAAATGTAGCAAGAATATAAAATCAAAAGAACTAAAGCCCCATTTGGAACAAATCTTCCGATAGAAAGAAAAGAATTCTTTTTGTTTAGAATAAATATAAAATTGATAAAATTGTTAATAAAATTCTTTAATTTTATTATCAAATCATTTCTTTTTAAAAAGAAAGAATTAATTTTAAATATAATCTTTTCAAATAAAAAAACATTAGAATAAAATTCATTTCTTTTCTATTGTCTTTAAATATGAGTTTTCAAATAGGGGCTAATAGATTCCATATCAACAAATCCATGCAACATACACACAAGGCCTTGATTTTTTTTATTCCGGCAAACTCATTGCTGGCTAAAGTACAAAAAAAATAAAAAAAAAAGTTACTTTTGGAGTCTTCAGTATCTGACGATATTGGAAGACACTACGAGTGTAGTATATATAAATAATACTTTCATTTTCCAAACATAAAGGTGATTTAAAATGCAACCCAAGTATGTATAAGGTATAAGAACTGAAGGAGGAGACAAACCTCATATTTCTGAATCAGGGATGCCCACAAAGATTTACACTGAGCAGGGCTTCGATTGATCCCGTCAACCATCAAACTATTAGATATCTCTTCCCAGAGAACCATTCTCCCCTTCACAGCTTGAAATTTATCATGTAACCGCCCACGTTTTTCTATCAGCTTCTTAATCTCCTCAGGTTTCCATTTGTTCCTTTTCAAATGCCTGAAAGTCTTTGGTTGAGAATTTTGTGTTTCCACAGTCTCATTTTCACAGCTCACACTACCATCTTCCTCAAGCTCTTTTATACGTTCCTGTTGTGGACTCGAATTGCCTATGGATGATGATGATGAAATAAATGATTTCCAGAAATCATCTTGATCCTCGGAGTTAGAAGAAAGTTTATCGGACAAACTGGAAGTTGATGCACCAGTCTCTTCGTCAGATAATAGTCTTCCAACTTCAACATCATCAACTGAGTGATTACCATGCAGGAAAAAGAACAGAATGTAAATAATGGTTTCATTCACTAGCTCAAAGAAATAAAGAATGAAAAATCACTAGCAAGGGTGCTCCAAACACTAAGCCATAATTCATGCAACCACACAGATGCACGAATTCTCACATGAACAGCTGTATGGGCACCGACTCGCAAGAACATGTGTGCACATGCATGCATGCATACAGACAACTCACACAGAGCAACAGAGAGAGGATCTTCAGTGTTTTGTAGTGATGTGTTGTCTAAAGGCATATAGCCATTGCTTTCCATCTCCATCTTGTGCAAGCGATTTCCTTTTCGATAGCCTTCAACCACATTTTTCATTGCAGATATGTCAAAACCATCACGGGAGTTGCCTGAGAGCCTTGTTTTTAGCTCATCAGAAAGAACTCCTGCTGGGTTTTCAATAGCAATGGCAATGACTTCAGGCCTTTTACCACTATACTTCCTAACCATCTTCCTCAAAAGCTCAGACACTGTTTTTTCCATGTGAGATAAAGGACAATTCACTGGACAGCTTGAAAGTGCCGCATGGGCAGCTTTATGGAGAGCATCTAAAAGCTTCCCTTTATCTAGCCACAAGCAGCGTGTTGTGATTTTTATTTTTCCTTTGATTGTATTTTCAATGAGAGAGTCTGCATGTTGAGGCCGTAAAATTTCCATGCTGTAACAGAGAAATGTTAATGCGCATTAATAAAAATGACAAAAGAAGGATGAACTCATTTCAGGATCTAAAATTACTACCTGACTACAATAATTCCATCTGTTGCAATTTTTAGCCTCTCATCGATGCAAAGTTCAGTTGATGTGCCAAATGCTTTATCTCCATCGCTATACATCAACTGCAATATCAGACAGCAGTTAATCAAAATTTTCCCAACTGAAATCCTTATAACTAAATAACTAAGAAATTGAAATCTTTATACCTGCAAATTTTCCTTTCCAAGAGATATAAAACCATTAGAAAGAACTCTTCTGTTCCTCAAGTGGGAAACCCCAAGCATCTCTCCATTCTTTATAACCTGAAAAATTATATATAATTCTTATCCAAATCATAATTCGTAATTTCAAACAATAAGAACAAAACAAAATCATTTCTGGTGTCATCTGCACAATAAACCCTTCTAAGCATCAGAATTGTGGGTCAACACAAATAGATAGCCATCCTTCAATTTGACCATTCTGGTTTACATGCCACTATGATGGAACAAAACAAGTTTCAGTAGTCTATCTCCAGATTTGCAGTCATAGCAGGTATTTTGCATCTCTCTAATTATGGCTCGGTACGTGTTTATGTTACATATTGGCCTTTCTGACAGGCTAGATGCAGAATATTAACCAGTAGAGCTAGGCACGAGCTAAAGCTACTATATATAAGCACATGAAGATGTAAGTTGAAACTTTGAGACAACATGATATGTATCCAGGGTCAAATAACAAATTCATAGTATAACATTATTCTCCTAAGGTCTGTCTAACCAAACTAGGATAGTAAATTTGCTGTTCACACATGATAATGACCCATGAGAATGGAATTTTGACTTACAGTAGTGTGTCGAATCCCTGTTGATTTCCCAAGCAATTCATGCTCTTTCAAAAACAAAAGTTCTCCATGTATGGGAAGAAAATGTTGTGGCTTCACAATTCTAAGTACCTCCTCCTGAAGAAATTAGATTAATATTTGGATAATTCTCACCAAACTATAAGACCCTTTTTCCTTGGGGTAGTAAATAAAATGCCAATAAACCACCAAAGAGAAACATATCAACATACAAATTGAGTTTAGATAACATGCGATTAAAAGGCATCACCCCACGCACAAAAAGTATATGGTTGTTCACTGGCTTATAGGTAGTTCTCAATACAACAAAAGGCATTTATAATAACTGTAAGAAATTACCATGTCAATTTATTAAAGCCAGGATCAGATTTAGATGTGATATGACACCACAAAACTATAAATGAAATCCCAAGGAGAAGTACAAAAGATCTTACTAGTTCTCCACGATATCCATGGCCAGATGTGTGCAGCTGTTCACTCTTACCCATTACTATAGTTGAACCAATCTCTGATATACGGTTGAGCATTTTCATCACCCTAGATTCATTACCAGGGATTACCTGAGAAAGAAATATAAAACTGCTAATGATGCCTAGTAATTTTAATACATTTTTGCATTAAACTGTAAATATGACTAATATATTGACCATATTAAAAATAGTCTAAGTAAAAACTTGCAGAAGCAAGGAAAATAAAAACGGAATGCATTTTAATAAATTTGTGGCATCAATTATCACCAAAAAGGTGAAGGAAACAAACATTTGAGCATGAATTCAAAAGCTTAATTCATTTCAAATCGTCGGAAATACATTAAAGAAAATGACAAACAAAATGCATGTCTTTGCATCAATGAACCAGAGAATAAGAACAAGAGCAGATCAATATCTACCATTTAGCAGTTCTTTTGTAAAATTTTCATTGAGTGCCACGCATTAAATCTGGTATTTCCAACACCAGCATTCCAAGTACAAGATCCAAGAAAATAGAAAGCTAAAAATCACATGCAGCAAGAAGGCATGGATGAAAAAGAGTGAATGCTTGTATGAAACAGTCAAAACAAAAAGAATTAACTCATTGGAATAATAAATTAATTAAAGGATATGAGATATCAAATTACCTTTGCTGAATATAGAATTACATCTTCCTTGCTCAGTTTGAAGGAATGACTACTCCCGTATGATGCAAGATTCAGTGCAGCACGTGGCTCTGCCTGACACCAGAACATGCACAATCACATCGCTAGATAGATGGTGTACTAAAGTGAATTGAAGCAGGCAGTTAGATCAGCTTACTTGTGATCCAGTTGTGACAATCAGCAGATCCTTTGGAGCATATGCATCAATATCTTCCACTTTCACCTGTATATTGTAATGCAGAAGACGTCATGAGAACAAGAGGAAAACTCTCATTAGGAATATAGTGTTTTGAAACATGATGGGTATCAACTCTCAGAAATATAATTTAAACAAATAGCATATGCAAAGAATGCCAAATGTCGATAAAAGGGCTTGCAGAACACTTTCCTCTTCTCTTGATTAATAGTCAATGAAATACATCAATCTTTAGTAGATAGAACCAAAACAGCAAAATTTCAAAAGAAATATCCCACAAGTCAATCACGCGTATCAATTAATGCAGTAAAACATGATTCCTAACACAATATCAAGATCAAACTCCTATATCTTACCCATGTTTTCCCTATGTTTGATTTGTTTTCAAGATCAATACTCAACTTCATTTTTCTTTCTTCCTATAGAGTTCTTCCTCTGAAGTATCCTGGCCCAATAATATTGCACCAGGAAATAGAATTGATTTACTTCAAGCTTTTTTTTAACAAAAAAAAAACTGAATTTACTTCAAGGTGCATTGAGGGTGAGACATGTGCCATAAAGTCCAAGTTGAAATGGATGGTTACAGCTAAAATTGTGGATTTGAATGCAATAATTCAGGTGAATTAAGTTGAAATTACACACACACACACACACATATACAAAAAGGTACTATATAAACAAAATACAAGTTTCTTATATCAACAATGGGAAAATACGATAGATGCTAGATGCAATTAATAAGAAACAAAGGAAATCAAACACAGAAAAAGAGAACTAAAACTTAAAATCCATACAACAAGTAAAATAGAGAAATAGACAAGAGGACAAGAAATTCTTTAAGCATTATTACCAGAGTTGATGGATCAATTGGTGCCTTCCCATCCTTCCAAGCTGCATCCAAGTATGTTCTTAAGGACATGCCAACAAATACCTAATACAATGATCACAATATCACAACCACCAGTACATGTCTTCTATCTTAGAAACTGAAGAACATTGCATTCACATAAGTGCAGTAATAATAGAGTAGAGAAAAAAAGAAACAGGGGAATGCATACCAACTTTCTACCACTCAAATCAGCAGCTGCTTTTACACTTCCCAGGCGGTGTATATTTGATGCAAATTGAGTAGTAATGACCCTTCCTTTAGCTGATAAAATACGTTTTGCTAGTGCATCTGCCACCACACTTTCACTAATTGTCCTTCCAGGTGATAGTACATTTGTTGAGTCACTCATCATCTGAACAAGGGTTTGCATAAATAAAATCTTACGGACTAACCAGTATAATAACTTGAAAAAGCACATAATTCCAGGAGACTGACCAATGTAACACCTTCTTTTGAGAGTTCCTCTAATGCTTCACGATCAAAAACTTTCCCATCCAATGGTGATTCATCTATCTGTAGATTTAAACCTATCATGCAGTTTCTGAATTCAAGTGAAGAAGAAAAGATGCACTGATCAATAAGCTTACCTTCCAGTCCCCTGTATGAAGAATTGTGCCATCAGCACAGCGAAGAACCAGGCCACAACAATCAGGAATAGAATGAGTCACCCTGATTGGCTCTATTTCAAAAGGGCCTGCTACAAATTTCTTCCTTGTCCTGAAAATTTTAAGTCTTGATGGAACAAAAATCCCATGCTCCCTTAAACGCTTTTTGATCAACTGTTCAAAATCGAAGAGTAGATCATTCTCAACCACATCAAAGAGAAGAGCTGACGCGCCAGAGTTCAAAATATGTAAGGGTATTGGAACTCAAGGCTATCAAACTCACTTTTTCAATTTAGAATCGGTAGAAGACTCATAAACTTGTATGGTAAAATTGAATCGTAAAATCTTATGACATAGCAAAATACCCATTAAAATCTAATTATACATATAAACAAATATAAATAAGTTCGTATACAAATTAAACTCTACATATATAAAAATATAAATAAGATATTTTATAAATTTAATACACATAAAACTATATTAAACAAGATCATAAGAGAGCTATTCATAAAAGAGATTGAAGTTTATATCCATATTGGAACATTAAAATACATAAAAGAAATTAATTCAAATGCATCACACATTTAAGTTAACAATACAAAACATACAAATAAATATTATACAAAATGTGTTAAATAATAGTTCATAATCAAAGACAATTTATACTCAGTTCCAATAAAGGATCCAAAATTGTAAAATTGTATAATCGTAAAATCATAAAAATAATTTCACTAAGTTTAGAGAGTTCAAATGCAATTTTACTTTGATTTCACACAAAAACCACTTTTATACGTGTGTTGACTAGTTTGAGAGATTTTGTCTCAAAATCGTAAAATCGTGCATGTCAAAACACAATTTTAACAATTATGCTTGAACTAGCTGCTTCATTGAGTTTTTCATTTAAAAAAATACTTGGGTCAGCATGAATATGCTTAAAAAGTAAAATGACAACATATGCATTAGTTTATTGTTACATAATAGAACAGTCATAATAGGAGTTGGGTCAAGTTGGTTTGAAAGTGAGGTAGATCTCATAAGAATTGTAATGCGTGTGTCTTTGTGTGTGCTCAAGAGAACTGAAATAAGCCTCATGTGAATGCATGCAAAACTACCTCCATTGTAAAAGATGATGCGTATATTGGAGTATGGAAATCCAAAGCTGGGATAACCTGCTTGGACAGAGAAAATAATTATAAGCATTAAAAAAATATAAAGCAAAATGCTTGAAATAAAAAAATAAAAAAAAGTAAAAAACAATCATGCATGATTAAGCTGGATAAGCAGCATAGAAGGATGAAACGTTAAAGAAAAATCCTTATTCAATTAAAAAACTAACTATTAGATATAACGGCCAAAACAAGGATTGTTCAGGCTTTCCAGTTCCACCTCTTATCCTTTATCAATTCTGCTCAAGCAGTGGCTTAGTGTTTTAAATTCACTTGGTTAATTAGGACTCATACGAATACAAAAAATTAGAAAAAAAATGACAAAAAGTGAGAAAATCACTTGTCAAGCATTAAAAGTGGCATGATGGCCGATGGAATATGGTCCACAATCACAATAAAAATAACATCTATCATGCACCACAACAAATTATTATTAAAGGCAATGCCACAACTTAAAAATTACAACACACCAAGTTGTTCCCTCAAGAAAGTCGCAAATATGTGTCAAATACAAGCTTGTGCTCCTACCCCCAACAATATGGCTCCGCCACTACTAAATCATGTTTGTTGGCTCAGTTTGCAATTTATTTATAACAGAATGTATGAGACTAAACCCTATCAGAAAGTTAGTTGATTAAGGAGTCATCCTAGCACCTAATTTAATGACAGAAGACTTAACAGATAGGTATTTCATCAGGAAGTACGCAAGTAAAAATATTGCTTCCCAGAGGTAGAAGAGAACTTTACCCAAGGCAACGCACCAATGTGATCTTCATGCCCATGGGTTATCACTAGTGCTTCAATTTTGTGCTTCCACCTTTTTATAAACGTTATGTCAGGTATAATTTTTTGGACTCCCAGCTCATCGTAGCTGGAATACATATCATGCAAATAATACGATGTCAGCACATCAGATGGATAACATTTTTAGCAACAAGGTTATAAGTAATGAAAGCAAAAGAAAAATGCAATATTTTCTTCCAGACAAAAGTAAATTCCTTGAGGTGTGTTTGTGAAAGCATAATGTATTTGAACCCCTGATTAATTAATGCAAGCATTTGAAAATTGTTAAATTGTTGACAGAGGACTAAAATTGAACAGTATAAATAATTTTGATCTAGTATATCCCCATAGAAATGATAATCCACTTAGCAGAAAAGCCTGCACTAAACACCAATATCAAATCCTTAGGCAAAATTGGAGTGGCCAAACACTCACTCGGGAAACATAACGCCAGCATCAATTAGTATATAGCGGTCATGATTCCCAACAAGCATGCAATTCATTCCGATCTCACCCAGGCCACCAATTGGAACAACACGGAGTGGTGGTCCATTCAACCCTTCATAGAACTGTTCCATCTTACGTTGAACAGAATCCTCCATACTTTTTCCAGCACCTTCCCTTCTTCTTGATCTTTTAAGCGGTGCTTTGGATCCATGACTGCCTAGAATGAGACAAGATATTATATAGAACAGCAAACTATGAAAGTGAAACTCCCAACAATAGTAATTATTTTTATGCTACTGTAAAGGGCCACAAAAACAACTCAAGAAAGAAAAAGCATATGTTGGGGAAAAAAACAGAGGCAAAAAGACTCAATAATAAGCATATAACTCAAAAGAAACTAAAATCTTAAGCAAAAAACAGTTATTAGACATGTAAGAAATTGAAAATTTTCAACATCTATATATGGCGCAAAAGTTTTAAAATAAAAATACAATGGACTAGAAAAGGACAAAAAGAAAAATTACCAAAAATTTAGTATTTAAAGGTTTCTCAGTCACAACTAAATAGACTGAGACTCAAGTTATACACATGACAAATACAATAGGTTTACTTAGTAGGACATTTTCCTAAATGATTAAAGGTTAAAAAAAAGGTCACATCTTAAATTTACCATCATTTGACACACATGAGCATAACCACCCCTCAACATAATTTGACAGAAGAGATTAGGCATAGCATAAAAATAATCAATAAAAACTTTAAAATGCGAACAATAACGTTCAGGAGAGCTCCATCTAGAACAGTTGAAGAGCCTGAAAGAAAAAAAGAAAGAAATAAAACCTTCCAGGTTTGAGATTTTCTTATAAGTTATATCTTGCTATTGAGACGAAGAAGTTGTTTTTCCTTACTTCAAGTAGCTCCACAATTTCACTCCTTATCTCCAAGTACTACCACTACTCCATTTTAACATCACACGTTCACAAATTTTAGGATGCAATTAAAATAAAATGCAAGAAGTAAACGCATATAGTGAGATGTTCTCGTGCAGTGCGCACCTATTTTTGTGAGAGAGACGACAGAGCACGAAATGGAATACTTGCTATGGCTGGGCCGGCGCAAAAGACTGTAGGGACAAAGCGAGATAGAACTATATGCCGCCATGTTATGAAAGAGCCTGGGTCTACAAGAAGAAGAAGTAAAGCATGTAGACCCCAAGTAATACGAGAGCGAAAAGCCGCCCAAATTGCCAATCTGCATTTATCTAAACCCTAGTATTTTTGGATTGTGTTATGTTGGAGCGGGAAGCGGGAGCAAGTGAAGTGATGTAGTGAAAGCAAGAAAGAGGGCGTTTCGATTTTTGTAAGGTTGAGAAGTAAAAGTATCTTCTTCTTATCATTTTCTTGAACTCGATGGAGGAAACTAATCATAGGCCATCCGCACGTGCCCCGTTTTCATGCTTGCAGCTTCAACGGAATTGACAAAATTTCTATTTTTAATATCCAAAATAATTGATAATTTTTTAATTAATAATTAATTAATATATTCTTATTAGTTGATATTTATTTTCACATTATTAATAAATTATTATTATATTTTTTATTTTAAATTTATATTTTAATATAAAGAAAAAAATTATACTATTCAATAAATTTTTTTAAAATTTTAATTATCATTTTACTACCAATATTTAAATATTATCACCAACTTTGTAATTTCAATAATAACTAAATTTTATTAATATTGATAAAATAAAAAAAGTAAATAAGGGTAATTTAGTAAAAAAGTGATTAAAATACATAAAATACTTATAATTAACTAACTTTTTTAATTAGTTAATTAAAGACCAAATTTGCAAAAAATTGATTTAAGATAATTAGAAGAGAGAAAAAGATGATGGTGAGAGTAAATTTATAAAAAAAATCAATTAATGGTATATTAATATTTGAGAATGACAATTATATTAAAATAAAATCTCATTTCTCAAAAGATAGTTATTCTAAAACGAATAGACTATATGATAAGTGAACTAATCACTTGTTTGACTTTAATTTAACACGTACAAAATTTATTGTCGGGGGAAATGGTAAAACATAAAATGTTTTCCACAATTGACTAATTCATTTGTATCGCAATATGTTATTTAATTTTATAAATGATACATCATACTTATAAAATGAATTTATAATTAAATAATTAATAATTAAACATGAAATTTTGAATTAAAAAAAAATACAGGTGTACTTACAATGCAATTTTATAAAAATGTATTCTGTATATCAAAGTTATCTCATTTATTAAGGATTTATCAGAAAATAAATATATATCTATTCACAAATGTAAATTTTCTTTTGAAAAAGAACAGCTGTAAGACTCAGATAAGCTGATCTCCTGTGAGACTCATATGAGCTAGAAAACGATAAGACAATTGTGAACAACAGTATTGATTAATTACAAATGCAGCCTTGTCCTGATCGAATTACAAGAAATATGGCCAGGTAGCCACAGAACTACCTTTTCGTTAGTAACAATCAGACTAATTGGAATCATGAGGCACAACATCAATCATTGGAAGTAACACTGCAAGTTTTAGTGTAAACCAACATGGAAACAATCAGTGGTCTAATGTAAATTTGTAGAATACAGCAAATTTTGTGACATGAGGTACTGGAAACTCCCACAGTGGAGTGCAGTCACTATGTTTCATTGGCATGTCCATGAATCCAAGGCAGTCCCGGTTGAAGGCATTGTTTTGTTTCTGGCATTGGAATGATAGGTCCAAGAAAGATGCGCCATAAGTCGAGTATTATAGTTACCAACATTGCTGCGCCTAGAGCATCAACAGCCACTCTTGGCAAGTCCCATAAGTCACTAGGTTTCTCATCAATCCTGTGTACATCATAGAATCCAACATAAGAGAGTCAGAATGCCTTCGATAAATAAGAAAAGCACAAGTCATATTCCCTGCTCCTATACATACAAAGTTACTTCAATCTTTCTATTCTGTTCTAACTGTTTTCAGTTGATGTTCTTTATCATTTTGTCTCATGTTTTCAGACGTTAAAAAATATTGTGTACCACCTTTTTTCTACACCAACAAATAAGGTATAAATGAACCACTACAAGTCTGTAACAACATTAATCTACAAACACAACATTAAATAATGTACTTCACAAATGTTACCATTAGCTGAAGCATATTAAGCTGAGGACATAATTCAACAATTTCTAGTTTTTTACACCTTAACATTCAAGGTAGTGTCATTAATTATTAAGCATAAAATGCGAAAGGCTAAAGCTCTGAAGAGCTTTATGAACTAGAGAAATGGTCAGACATTCAAATTTATTAGTAGGTTTGCTTATTACCTCAGAAACATTGGGAAGCTTACAATGAAGTAGATTGCATAAAACAAGGACCCAACTTTGTACATGGAAGCCCGGTCCACAAACTCATAGTAAGGAAACTGCACATTTTCAAAACATAAATGCCTTAATTCGCATGGTAGCTACAAGTTGTGATGTTAAGACTTCAACTTTAGTAGTCATATTGCAGACAACCAGAAATATTATGAATTACAATGACTACGAAGAATGTAATCTAGATCTAGTTGACGATGGAAATCACCTCTTACCCCAAAAGGAAAAAGGGGGGAAGGAGAATGAGGGAAGAAGAAGGGACAGGCTAGCAATCTCTAGCCACAGATAATAAAGTCTCATGATTGTTCTGAGAAGGCATACTTGGTTTAAAACCAGCAGAAAACCCACAAAAACAAGCGTAGATGAAGCAGATAATAATGACGCTTTAATAATATAAAACAGATCATGCTTTCTATCTGCTAATCTATTCATTTCCCTGAAGTTTGCATTATTTATGAATAGTTAGAGAAAAATCAAGTTCCTTCTTACATTAGAAATGGCTAAAGTCTCCAGATAAGCTATGAAATATGCCAAAGCCAAAATCCATAGTCCCTCAATAGCCCACCGAAGTTTATCTGGTAAGTGAGCAATACCATGCCGTAGTCTGCGAAGTGTCATATTTGAGGTAACATGGTAGAAGAGGAAGCAAACATGTGTCAGAAGGAAAGTTGTATGTGGTACCTACACAAAATTAAAGAACAGAGTGACTACAGAGGATAGCATGTGGCTTAACAAGAGTGCTTCTTGCTTTATGGCTTACATCATTCATTTTCCATGATGGAAATGTATAAGATGCTCCCAGAACTGTAAAGAAATAGTGTGTCCAAAAGTAATTTCCAACATAACTGAAAATGATTATCCATAGACTGGCCTGCCACAACAATAAGTTCAAAAGTGAGGTCAATACCCTTACTATGAAGTCAAACTTCTGAAAATCACATATATATCAAAGAAATGGGGGTCTTAAGAAAATTAAGTGCTAAGCCCAAAAAATTTCTTTTAGAAAAAAATGTTCACAATCATTGTAGGACATTGTACTAGTTAAAAACAACAACTGAAACACTTTGCTAAAATAGTTGCAAATTGAGAGAATGCAAAGTGACGATAAAAGTAACTATAAAGTTCCAATGGCTACCATCAAACTAAATTAGCATCTCTTCTTACAAAAATTATACGTAATTATATCATCTAACAAATCATTATCATGACAATACTCGCAGTTGCTCTGAAACCAGCATCTCCACCCAATCCAATACATTTGCTCCTAACGACACAAGGAATTGACACAAGGGATTGACAAGAATTACTGAAGCAAAATGTGGGGAATTCACACTACTGTACAATCAACACGAACGAAATTTTATTGTATAATTATACAAACACAGGATAAAAATCTCCAACTGGTACAAGCTATCTTGGATGACACGAAAACACAGAATAGTGGAAGAACTTCTTCACTAGTAACTAACAGGTGAATAAGCATGTTAACCCAATTATTATTAACAACAAAGGAAAGCATGGAAAAAGTGATGCAAGACCAAAAACTAAGTCCCCTGTACATAACCTATTGATGGCAACCACATGAAAGAAAATCGAACGCAATTATACAGAAAAGCACTTGCCTTGACCCAATACCGGTCCTTCCAATCCAAGCTGCTATCAGCCTGCAAAAAAAATAAAAAAAAATACCAAACCAAGTAAGCAAAATAAAATAAAACAAAACAAAAGTAAAAACAAATCAAGCACATACCTTTCCAACAAACAGTATTGGTATCAAGAAAGAAGGAACTGCCGAAACCATAGCCAATAGCAAATACTCCAATTCCGTAAAGCTCTGCCAATAACAATATAGGTGACGTCAAATTGTGATTAATTAACCAACTAATTCCGCACAAATCTAGCTTAAAAAACTAAACCAGTATTAGACAAATAGAAGTTAATTACCTCGTAAATCTTGTAAGGAACCACGATTCCCAAACAGAGAGTAAGCCAGAAAGGAGTGTAGCAAAGAAAGAAAAGCTCGCCCCATCGTTTACTGGGATTAGGAGCAAGCCATAGGCTTGAACTACTGCAACCCGCTTCCGTACCTGTGGCATCCACAATCATGCATCAAATTTTTTTTTATTAAGAAATGGTGAATTCCTATTATTGTTAAAACCCATGTAAGAGAAAATCAAGAAAACACTGGGTTTACCGCCCATTTTAATGATGTCTGAGGGATCTGGAACCTGCTGTCGCTCGGTTCTAGTTCACTTATTTTTTCAACTGTTAGTCAAGCTGCAGAGGGGTCTAAAATGCGCCGTTGGTGTACTGTGTACAAGTAGGCAGTGAGACCAGAGACGATGAAATATTATATTAATTAAATTAAATAATTAATCAAGTATCAAGATATTTAATTTGTAAAATTTACATATCTAATTAAATTTGTAATAATTTTTATGATAACATATTTTATATTTCAATATATTTAATACATAAACAAGTAATCAATTCCAGAAAATTAATTTAATTAGGGGTATACAAACGATTCAAATTTTTAATAAAATTAGTCAAATCAAATTTTTTATTTTTCTAACTGAGCTTAATTAAAATTTTTGAAAAAAATCGATTTAATCAAACTTTACAGATATGTAAATTGAACCGAATTGAACGTATAATATTTTAGTTTAGTTGGATTCGATTTAATTAAATTATATATATTTTAAATTTAATATGGTTTAAATTAGTCTGATTTAGTAATAATTTCAGTTTTTTGTATAACAAACCTAACCAAATTTGAAAATTGAACTGAAATAATCGAATTAAAACGATTTGGTTGATTTTTTCAATCTGATCCTATTTTGGTTCACCACAAATTTACTGGAGTTTATATGAATTTAGATTAAAAATTTTTAAAAATTATTACGTAATTAATCTAGTAAAATGAAAGATAATTAAAATATAAAATTTCATTAAAGAGAAACTAAAGGCAAAACGCACTCTAAAATTTTTGAATTTGTATGATTATATTATTGAATTTTTATATTTCCATTTTTATACATTAAATCTTTACATTTTTTATTTATTTTTTACATTAAGAATTTGGTAATAAAAAATTGATAAGAAATTTGTTAAAAATAATTTAAATTTTTGATAAAAACAGCATTGTTTTAGAAAAAATAGGGCAATTCGATTTATAAAACTTAAAAACTTACAAATCATAAAACTAATTTGACACAGCTTATAGTGATTTCAATGATGAAAAATAAATTAATTTCTTTAACTTTTAAATTATTGTTTATGAATTTCTTATCATTTATTATCATCAAATTCTTGTCCAGAATTTTTGTAGGTCATTATTATCTTAGAGTTCGCTGTATTTTTGGCGCATTATCAATGACACTGAGTGAATACCTTTGTTCATAAGTTTATTTTTAATCACCATTTTTGTCATAACATTCATTCATTGCTCATCCTGAGGAGAAGATTTCTTGTAAGTGCCATCAAAATTTCACAGCAAAATGATGAGTGGAATTAGGAGAATAACCCATATGATCTAAAAAATCACACTTTTTTCTATTATTTACTTTTAGTTCAAGCCAGAAAGGTAATGAGTTTGTACAACAACGTAAATAAATTAAGTCCCAATAAATATTTACTTAGTTTTAAAATTAATTTGAACTTGACTCATTTATTTAACGAGTTAATTTTAAATTCATTAATATTCAGCTTGTTTAATTAGCGAATTAATTTGATAATAAATTCATGAGTTAATTTATAAAATAATTTTATTAATAATTTAAATATAACTATATATTTTATTTATGATATGTATACAAATACTTAATAGACTTATATAGAAAATAATATATATTTCTGTTATAATGTATATTTATGATGTAATGTCTAACTTTTCTTTATAATTTTTATATAAATATTAAAAAATAAATTAAAAAATTTTAAAATTTAAGAGTAAATTTTTAAATAATTATTTATTATTTATTTCATTAAAAATTTTTATTTAATTAGATTTATTTAAAATATGCAATTTTTGGTTTTCTATTCAAACTGAATTCATAAAAAAATGAATTGAATTCATACACAAATCAATCAAATTTAAGCAAATCAATAGTCTTTTATTCGACTCCTTTTCATCATAGATGGAACCTCTTATGCTTATGATTCGTTGTCACATTTGGGTTTCTATTTATTCTGCAGAAAATATATTTTACAAAAATACTTTCAGCATTCTTTTGTTATTGGATACTTTTTAAAAATTTAGTTAATGAAAAATATTTTTCTGATTAAAAGAAAAATTAAATTATTTTAAAATTTTGATAAATTTATTCAAATAAAAAATAAATCATATAAATATATATATAGATCTGTCATCACAAATTCATCTTTACTATTAACATGTATTATTTATCGATGATTGTCAAAAAAATAATGAAAACCTAAAAAAAAAATTATTTTTAATATATTTTTATTTAAATAATAAATAATATAAATTATTTATTATTTAAATTTTATTATAATTTTATAAATTAAAAAATTAAAAATTTTTTATAATATATTTTAAATATAAAAACATATTATTTAAAAAATATTCTTTTCGAAAAATATTTTTTTGGGTAAATTATTTTGTGTGGCATGCAAAACACTTGCCCAACAACATCAACAAAAAGATATAATCTTCGTGTTGAATTTTGTCTTCTTCACAGTTCACACTTGCCATGTGTCAACCAGTTCATGCATATTCCCTTACACCTTCTGTTTGGATGGGGTGTTTGTAATGGATTGGAAGGATTATTAATGAAATGAAATAAATTTGTTTGATTTGGAAAGAGAGTGTTAAATTATATTTATGTTTGTGATGGTAGGAATGGAATGGAATGGTTTGAAAGTAATATTGTTTGTTTGCACTGGATTGTAATGGAAAGTTAACTTAAAAAATGACAAAAATACCCTTATACATACAAATATAATTTTCTTTTTATTTTTTCATTTATCAAATATTTAATATTAAAATAGAAATTTATTATTATTATTCAAAAATTATATTTTATTTTTATTCACAAAAAATGTGAATAATTAATTTTTTATAAGTTTTTCTAAAAAATTAAATATAAATAGTTTGAATAGTTAAAATTTTTTAATGAAGAAAATAAAGTAATTTAAAATATGATTATTGTTCAATTTAT
>CATIWR010182671.1:0-41004 GCA_949677035.1 Omphalea diandra | reverse complement strand
GCAATATGTGAAGAAGCATTACTAGAAAGCTAAAAGCCGAAATCGCAGAGCCATTCTCGGCTGCAATTCATCCAAATGAATGAGTCTAAAATTGATAGACGAAATCACAGTAAGTGTCAGGCCCCAGTCGCGACTGTGAATTTCAAAGTGACTCAAGAAGGAAGCAAGTCCACAACCACAACATGACACGTGTTCCAGCAGACCGTTGAAAGTCAAATTTCGTGGAGGCATCTTGTTGGTAGCGACCGCGAATCGTGAAGAAGAAGATAACCATTTTTGGCAGACGAATTCGCGTCCTCTGTCACATCTTGTATAAGAAATCTCGCAACTGCGACTTCTGAAAGTAGGTAAAAGAGCAACAGGTACATTTTCCTAGTGAACTAATCAGAAGCTGCCACGTGAACTAGCCGTTAGATACAAACAGGATTTTCCTCAAAGAATTTGGATTTCACGACCGCTAATGAGTAGTAGCGACCGTGAATTAAGACTGTCAAGCATTTTATGCAGAATCTGTCAAGCATGTCTTAAAGATTTTGTGAGCTATGATCTGCAACGTCTCTTTGGTGAAGTTTGGGTATAAATACTCTACTAAATAGCCATGAATAAGGTTGCTAAGAAATTTATTACAAGTAATTAAAGCTCTCAATCTTTGCTACTCATTTTCTTCAATTTTCTTTATGAAATTGTAAGTGTTAGGTGTGAGCATTAAACACCAAGTTGTAAGATTATAATGTTAGCCTGCAAAAACACTTCAAGAAAGGTTTAAGTGTGAGCCTGGTGAAACACTTGAGTGAGGTTGTGTGTTAGCCTAAAAACACATAGTTGTAAGGTTGTGTGTGAGTCATCAAAACACAAGTTGTACAAGTTGGGTGTGAGCTTGAAAACACCTTGAGATAGTGAAATACCTAATTAGTAGATTGGGGAGTGGACGTAGGGTCAATTATACCCGAACCACTATAAATCGTTGTCTCAAATTCTGCTCATTCTTCTTCCCCTCTTCTTTGTCTTTTAAATTTTTATACACCAATTAAACCCTCCTTCTTGGTGCCAAGGGACAACACCTATATTTGGGTGACTTGGGGATGTCTAACCTCTTCTCCAAGTTGTACCCAACTCCTAAACCTGATCTCTGATGGGGCAAAGATGGGTTGGGCCTTTTAAATTACTTAGGTAGGCTCAAAATTTGTCATTGCCTAGATTTTTATCTCGACCAAAGTCAGGTGGCAACTCCATATTTCACCTAGGGATGGTACCACTGTATCGTCCCACCTTACTTCCCATTGACCCCAACTTTGGAAAAGGAGTTTTTATCTTACGTGAGGCCTCAAGGATCCCCCGTTAATCCAAATCACTAGCTATGACTAGAGGTCATTACCAATGTATGACCCTCATCCTCTTGATCCCCTAATAATCGATAAATGGTAGGAGTCGCAAGCAATATTCCGCTTGTTTGAGTGCAAAACCATGAAATTTAAGGTACTCACACACCCAAACCACAATAAATCTTTGTGTTTTCTCTTCTTCTACTATTTCTCTTTAACTTTGTCTTGATTGCTTACCTACCAAAACTGAAATTTCCTACCAATTCAACCCCCTTTCTTAGTGCACAAGGGCTAGCAAAATTTTCTTTGTTTATTGTTTATTTAGTTTTAATTCTTAGTTTAAACATTCTTTTATTTAGGATGTTGAACATAGCTTATGGAAAATGGTGAACCTAACTTGTTTTTATGATTATAAACACAACTAAAAGCTAATCTTTGTCCAAGTTTTTTATGTAAAATCTTACAAGTATATCAATTTATTAAACAAAGATGTTTGGAGAAAGAGTTATGGTGAAAACTCTAAGTATTCAAATCCAACAGGTGTTGCCATATTTCAACGAGCGTTATGACTCCAACAACGAGCATTAAAGGATCTTAACACGTATTGAAATGACACCCAAGTATGAGTAAAGTCTTCTAGACCTCTCAACCAGCATTTTTCTCAAGCACAATAGGTGTTGGATGACTTAATCACTTGAGCTATGTAAGCTGATCTTCGTAATGGGTGTGGCTCTTAACATCTCAATAGGTGTTGGACCAAGTGACTTGATTTGAGAAAAATTCTCAAGATCTCGACATAAGCACTGGATTCTACCAACGGGCATTAGAGAAGTTCCCAAGTAGAGCTAAGATCTTTGGACCTTCCAATGAGACACTCTCAAAAACACAATAGGCATTGCGATCATTTTCAATGGGCATTAGAAGTTCACCGACATCTATTGAAGTACTATTAAAAATCTTAAAAAATAGAGCATCAAGTTCACATCCTTTTAGAAATTTGCAATGCTTATTATTCATATCTCAATATGAGTTGAAGTTGAATTCCAACAAGTGTTAAGAATTACTAACATCCATTGAAGAGTTGTTGAATAAACAATTGAGAAAGTTAGAAGAGGAGCATCTAGGCAAATCTCTCTCTAACTGCTAGTTCTAAAGGGTGTTTTGATAGTACCAATGACTGTTGAAGTTGTATTTTGTTTGAAAATCACTCGATTGATGGTCGAACAACAACTGTGGAGAATGTCCAATAGGCATTAAGTGTTTACTCTAATGACATAAAGTGACAGCCTTTTTTCTAATGTCTAGTTCCATGTCATTGCCAATAAAAAGGTCGTCTCGCAACATAAACTAAAAATAGAAAATGTTCAAAAAGCTAGTACTTTATAGTGAAAGTCATCTTTGAATAAAATAGGTGAAACAAAAGTGATCTAACTTATAAGAGAAGATCTTTGTCAAAGTTGTTAAGAGCTACCTTCAAAAATAGAGTTTGAAGAACAAGCTTTCAGACTTCCTCTCAAAACTCTTAACCAAATCAAACATACCTTATAACTTATTTTGAATTATTTATTGCTTAAGTGAGAGATTTTTTTCCAAATTTCTAAGTTGTAATTTCATTTGAGAAAACTTTTGGTTAGGAGATTTTAGGAAATCTAAAATCATACTCTGTGAAAAGTTTAAGGTAGTACTTATAAACTACTTTGGGAAACGATTTTAGTAGCACTCGTAAGTCTACTTGTAATGGCTTGATAGTGCCCGAAAACTACTGTTATAAAGGTAGTTGATAACACCTATAAGCTATAACCTACAAGCTATCTAGTAGTGAAAGGCTCTAGTGGGAATACTAAAGAAGAGGACATAGGTAAGTTGTACTGAACCTCTATAAATTGGTTGTCTTGATTCTTCATTATTTTCTCACTTATTCTTATTTTTTTACTACTTGCCACTACCCTATTCAACCCCTCATTTTAGGGCACCAAAGGACAACATAGGATTTCTAAATAATATAAGGAACATAAAGCTTAGTTCTTATTGCGCAATGGTTATGGAATAATATTCATAATTTTGTACACTTTATAATGGTTATGGAATAATATTCATAATTTTGTACACTTTATTACTTGATGACTTATGCACTTGCAGCTCAAGGGGTTATTTATATAGCACTAACCAACGTCATATCAAGTTTTTAGCATCGTTGCTGGAGATCGGTAACATTAATCCTAACAAATTATTTATATATTAATTTAGAACTTTTTTTTTATTTTTTTGTATATTTATGTTTCTTATTTTTTTATTCTGGTACATAAATAAAACTTCATGACATGAATGCCTTTAAGGAATCACAAGCTCAGGTATCTATCCTCACTAAGCAAATAAATTCCATGACTTATAATGTGAGGTGGTATGCGAATGGTATGGGGAGATTGGCCATAAAAGTATAGCTTGCTAAATGGGGTATCCTTCATACAAGGACAAGTAAGTTTTATGGGAAATTTCAATCACTAAACTAACAATCCTTACTATAATAACCATAATCTTGGTTGGCCAAACTACCTTAATTTTTCTTAGTCTAATAACAACTATTTGAACCTCAATCTTCAACCTTCTTTTATTTTTCATCAATCACTAATCTACCAATCCCAAGAGGAGAAGTCTAACCTAGAAAGCCTATTATAGAAATTCATCACCAAAATTGATGCTAGGTTAGAAAACCAAGATATGATGATAAAAAGCTTATATGTAAAGCCAAAAAACTATTCTTCCTTTTTCCATAACCTTGAGGTTCAAAGCCTTCAACTTTGGATCTTTTGATATCCTACCTAGTACCTTCGAGCCCAACTTAGGATCAAGTGAAAGAAATTACATTGATTGTTATACTTTTGAATTATTTATTTTCATGAGATGTTGGTAAATTAGGACTTGAAAATGAAAGTATGTTGTGATATGATTTGTCAAAGTCTATGAGTGTTGTTATTAGTCATTATATTGCTAAAATTTTGTTGGATTTATAGATCATTTGTTGAAAGAATAATACTTGATGCCATTGAGCAAGCAACAATATATAATAGCTTGTGTGGCAACGACATTTGATAATCTATGTAGCAATGATATATATAATTTGTATGTCAATCAAATATGATAGTCTATGTGACAATAATATTTAATAGTCTGTAAGGCAATGATATTTATAGCTTGTGCAATAATAATATATAATAACATGTATGACAATCATAATTAATAACATGTGTGGTAATGATATCATATAGCCTATGTGGCAACAAAACATAATAACTTGTGTAGCAATAATATTTGACAACTTGTGTGATATTAAAAATTTAAAATCCTATTTCGTGCATGGATGAGATGATAGGTTATCGACATTTAAATGTTTGTTATGTTATTTATGATTGAAGCATCATTATGTATTTACTCACTGAGTATGCAAGCTTACTCTTTTACATTAAATTTTTTTCAGAAAAAGTAGATTAAAGATTGCATCCAATATGCATTTTGAGATTGTTGTCTAGCAGTCTAATAGATATTGGGTTTGTATGCAACCTATTAGTATTTTGGTTTATTTAACTATATATATTTTGTTGTAAATAGTTACTATAGTGTTTAAAACAAAAAAGGTTTTTTAATCATAATGGGATTGAGTGAGAGAATTTTAATGATGTTATATAACTTTAATACTTCATGCTTTATGAATGAGTTAACGCACATGCTCTATAAATTATTAGTAATTGGGACATCGCTCACACACACACACACACACACACACACACACACACACACACACACATATATATATATATATATATATATATATATTGATATTCAAGTACTTGTCTATTATTATAAATAAATTTCTTTAAAATTTAAATAATTACGCTTTATTATTCTTGATTCATTTATGTTTTATGATTATCTTATAATTGTTGAATTTATTTTATTACAAAGGATGTTATTGACCACGTGATGTAAATTGATCCACAGAGGGGTAGAGATAAGGCATGGACATTTTTAATATTAGTATTGTAGTACTATGATTTGGCTTTGTAACATTAAGATTTGAATATTTATTATTTTAAGTACTATACATCTGTAACATTAGTATTGTGCATTATTATATTTCATTAATTATTAATTATGTTTCGGTATTTACAATTTTAATTCATTTTGAATTGTATATAATAATAATAGTAGTAATAATAATAATAATAATATACAAATAAATGGTATAAATAAATGAAACATAAATATAATAATAATATTATAAATTATTTAATTATGTAGCTACCATAAATTAAGTGGTCTTTAATGTGGTAGTTAAATAGAAACCACTTAATACGTGGTCTCTAAATTGAGACCACAAAATAGAGGATACATTGTTTAGTCTTTAAATAGAGACAACTAGATAGCAGCCGCAAAAAGTGGTCTCTAAATAGTGACCATTATGGTTTCTAAATAGTCTCTTATGGTCAATGTTTAGCGATCACAAAGCGATTGTTTATGGACCACATAATGTGATCTCTAAATAAAGATCACATTACGTGGTCACTAGTTCAGCGACCACAAAATATGGTCCCTAAAGTGGTCGTTAGTCTAATTAGTGACCACATTGTGTGGTTACAAAATCCTTTTTTTTATATATAGTGTAGTTTGTAAAGTTAATTAAGCTCTCACTTAAATATCTTCACCAAGTTCTTTCAGGAACTAAAGAAAAGAAAAATTTCTCATAATAAATTGAAATTATTGATGAAAATGTCCCTTTACACGATTTTAAATGGTCTATTTATAGCATTATATTGGTCAACTATTTAGGAACAAAAGACTTAATTCTATTCTAGAAATTAATAAACAAACTAAATGGGAAAAAGCTTCATGCCTATTTAGCCAAGAAGAGCATCTAAATTTCTTAATTATTAACTAATAATTCAATTTAAGAAACAAAAGACATCCTTTTCTAAAGAGGAAGTGCAATTTGGCCATATAAGAACGTGAAGGAATATTTGTTGGATCTTGAATATCTTGTAAGATATTTGGGTTGGCTGATTGACCCTTTTAACTATGTGTGTCACCCCTCCCCTCTCCCCCATGTCATCTTTAGGATTATTATTCTTGCAACTAGAGATGCTTTCAATATTCTTAAAACCTTGTAGAACCTTCATTGCAAATTTTTTCATGTCAAGAGTTGGACTTATATATATTTCATTTTGAAAGCCCGCACATGAAATTGAGGTGTAAACATGACCATTTTGCCCTTGTGAAGAAGATCCACTAAATGATCCAGTATTATTTCCTTGATTACTTCTTCCATGAATATTCTTAAAGCTTTTTATATTTCTTGCTAAGTTGCTAATGATGTTTGGTGCTTTCTTAACTTGCATTAATGGGAACTTGTGCAAATAAAACAGGTGCAAATAAGGCAATTCCACATAAAGTAGGTCTAAATAAGACAAGTATAAATAAGGTAGGTTTTAAAGCTTTAGAGATGTCTTAGGTTTTAAAGCTTTTGAGATGTCTTTCTCCTTTTGAATGAGATGTCTTTGATAGTTTCATTCATTTCTTGTCATTTTAAGTTTGTCCTTACTTTGGTTCACATCAGGAAGGATATTCAATTTAAATGAATGAATTATCAGTTTTTAGTTTATTCCTCTTGTCTTATCTTATTGAGTTTATAACATAGTGATTGTGATTATATGATTAATAAGGTAATTGCAAAAATGACATAGTGATTGTGACTATGGAAAATATTGATTGATCAACAAATCCATAATAAATACAAAACAAAAAGTCTGAAGAATCATGGAATCATGTTGTACCATTAATATAATTTATATAATTATTGTATACAATTATTTGAAAATTAAAGCATTTAATATGTTTCAATTTTCGAATAAAAAATTAAGAATTAGCAGACCATGTACAAAATGATGGCAGACTATGATGTTCTAAAATAGTGGTCTGCACTACCTATTTGTAAAAATTAGCAGAGCATCCAAAAAAATATTCCACATGTACAAAATTAATAAGCCATGAAGTTTAAAACTAATGTCCTGTACTTTCAAAATATAAATAAAAATTTCAAAAGTTATCCTTTATATCTTGATACAACTCTCCCTCTCACTCTCACTCTTTTTTTATGCATCTTTGGTCTTCCTCTTACTGAACAAGGTGCATTTATGGGAAGCTACTAGTAGATGGTCTTTCTTTTGTTGTAAAAAGTGCATTGTGAGATTGTTGTCTTGTTACATCACTTTGTTGACTATAAGCCTGTGTTGTGAACTTGAAGTGGAAAAGAATGATCGGAATAGTGTATTACTTGATGCCACAAAAGTTTTGACTAAAGCCCTGTAATGTAATGAAAATATAAATGCAAAACCAACAAAACTACCAAAATGTGAATATTACACATGAAGAAAAAACATAATATTGTTGCCAAGAAAAAAGAACTCCTTATATCCAACATCCATTGTATTATGATAGTATTGTTATGTTGAGATTGAGATTGAGGGTATGAATGATGTTCGATTTCGGTCACTACAATATTGCTAGAACTACTCTCATTTATACTACTTTCTCTAGTCCTACTTTTTTTTCTTTGTAAATGTGTGAATATAACAAATCATAAAGCAATTACAATAAATATAACATATCCCAAATAATCCCGCAATCAAAAAATCAATAATCAATAATGAAAATTTCAACTAAAGTACTTATTAAGATTGAGAGCTATGAATTTCTATATCTTCTTTTATTGTGTCATAATCCACACCAATCCTTTTTTGGACACTTTTTTGTTTTGCAACTACTATTTTAAGTCCCTTAAACTCTTTTTTTTTTTTTTTGGCTTTTTACTTTTTTCCTCTTCTTTTCAACATGTTGTGGAGCAATGAAAGGCACTACGCCTTCTAACTTAGGCCATAATTCATTACCATTTATAGGATTAATGTAATGTTTGTAAACTATCATATAAGTCTCAACATGATAACATTTATTCACATAATACTCTGGGAGCTCATTATTCTCCCAAACACATGCAAAGCATACCCACAGGGTATACCATTCAACTACCACCTTTTACAAGTACAAATGTGTCTAACCATATCTATAACAAACTGTGTTACACCCCCCCTCCCCCTCCCAACTTATACTATTGGCCCACTATTGAAATTAGGTGTGTAAAAATAATCAAACTCTTTATTCTCATCCAACTTCTTAATTTTAGGACACGATTTTGCCTTTTCATTCTTGTTAATGCATTCTCTCTTCCTAAATAGTCATCTCTTAATCTTAGTCCTAATAATCTCCAATGTAATAAATAATAGGCTTGTTCCTAGAGTCTAAAATGTATCTATTAAAGCACTTACATAGATTATTAGTCAACATATCACGTTTAGGGTTCGTGAAAAAGCAAGCCCTACTTTAATTCTCATAAGCCTCTCTCTAAGCCACTCTCTTGCATCAACAAATTTATTTTCAATATCCTTTATGGCTTTATCCAACTCAGCTATGTAAAAAGCCCTAGCTGCAGCGCATAACAAGTCTTTAGACTCCTTACCATTAAAATAGGCCCTATAATTGACATATAAGTGTCTAACACACCTTTTATGCTCAAAATGTGAAAACAACTCTTTAATAACACTCACCAATCCTTGACACAAAATTAGTAAGCCAACTTCATATGTTACAATGTTACTTATGACAAACTTCATATGTCATGGATGAAATTTACCCAATAAAAATCTTATTCTCATTTCTATAAGCTCATTTTTTACAGTTAATACTTAGAAAAGATTGATATTGTTTATATAATAATTGCATTTTGGTCTATTACTTTTTTATTTTATTATATTAGCATGAACTTTTATTATATAGAGAACAACTAATTTTTTTAGCTTTTCTTATTGATTTTTCTTGAATCACGCATCACCAATTATCAGTTTAAGTTCCTTCTAAATTAGGGCACCATATTTTTACTTTACTTGATTGTTTGTGTGTGTGTGTGTGTATATATATATATATATTGTTTTTTATGGACAATGCTTAATTTTTGAACCTTTAATTAGTGTTCTATATGATTTACGTACTCTTAATACTAGTTCACACCTCAACTCTAGTAATACGTCACATACATTATCAAACCCTTGTTCAAAGTGCTCTGATTGCACATGGATATTCTTTTTCAAGCAGAACTAAAATATTTCTTGGATTGATTACCATTTGTATAACTTTTATTTCAAATTAGCAAAATAGTCCATATTATACTGCGAGTTGCAATTATTTATATTTTTTTATTTTGTATCATTTATTTTAGTGATGTATAAATTTTGATCACATTGTTATTGAAAAATTATGTAATAAACTCAATGCATTATGAAATAGGAATTGCTATAATAGTAAAGTATGACAAATATATTGATATTTAAAATACTAAGTTTGTATATTGTTTAAAAGGAAATAAATTTATAGAAGTACTTCATTTGTAATAAATTGTGAAAAAAGAATACTAAATATATCATAGCAATTATTATAAAGTTATTCAACTAATATACTATCTATAGTTTATTGTTTGCAAGGTTGTGCCATAGAAAATTGAATTGTATATTGTTATTTAAAATATAACATATATATACATAACAATAGTTTTTTAAGTGACCTTTTAAAATTGGAATTACATTTGAACTCTTGTCTTTAATAGTAAGTATTTATGTATTTGGTGTGCAATAAAATAAAAAAACTTTTAAAATTATATTTAATATTGTTAATTATTATTGATTACTAATATTATATTATTAATATTATTATTGTATTATTAATTATTAATATTATAATATTATTAATATTTGATTTATTATTTATTAATTTATACTATATTGATGAAGATTAAATATTTTATTAATATATTTATATTTATATTTATAATTTATTTAGTATTATTATAATATTAATATTATTAATGTTATATATATTATTATCATATAAATATATTGTATATATAAATATATATAATATATTATATTATTTATTTTTTATATTTTATTAATTATATATTTAATTAATTATTATGTTACTTATATAATATATTATTATATAATGTATTACTATAAAATATATTTATTATATAAAATATTAGGGAAAAGGGATAAAATCATGAGCTAATAAAAAAATTTAAAATTATATTTAATATTGTTAATTATTATTAATTATTGTATTATTAATTACTAATATTGTAATATTATTTATATTTTATTTATTATTATTTAGTAATTTATATTTTATTGATAAATATTAAATGTTTATTAATATTAATATTAAGATTATATTTATATTCTATTTATTAATATTAAATATTTATTAGTATTCCTATGAATATAATTAATATAAACTATTATTATTTTAATATTATTAATATATAATATTTATTATATATATTATTATATTATTTTATGTAATATATTATTATACAATGTATTATTATAAAATATATTAATATATATTATTGTATAATATATTATTATATAAAATATTAGAGGAAAGTGATAAAACCATTAAAATGAAATGACATAAAAAGAGGATAAAATGATGCAGGCTAGAGTCATTTATAAGGGTAGAATATAAATTTATGTAAGAACAGAAGAGGCAGATGTTAGTGGTTGGGGAAAAAACAAAAAGATAGGCGTTGATGTATAATATTACGTCGTTTTGCATTGAGATATCGAAATTCAAAAGGGTAAATTAGACATTCCAGAAAGAGTGAAAAGACAATCGTTAATGTTTGGGAAAAAGACTAATAGACTGTGTATGATGTGTAATACTGCCCCATTTTATAGTGAGGGGCGAAGATCGCTGAAGGGTAGGAGCGTCATTTTTTGGGATAGGATGACGCAAGCGCTCCAGTCTCAGATTAGTGGAAAGACAAACATATCCTAATTAAACGACATCGTTTTTAATAGCATTGAGGAGGGACCGAGATGGTTGAAGGGAAGAAGCATCATCATGACACATGCATCCTTGTCTTAAATTCACGAAAAACAAATACAACCATAATAAAATGAGGTCATTTTCAAGCCCGACTAAGCAATTTAAAAGATATGGTGTGGTAATTTCATAATAATGAAAAGATCAAATCAGCCTTCAATGTCAGAACAAACCACAAAATCCCCCTTCAAAATTATAGATCACGCGTCATAACACTTTTAATGTATAACATATAATTTTATATAACAATTTTGACTTTTCTTTGTAATTAAGTTATATATGATCTAAGTGCGATTATTACAAACATTATTACTATATAGTTATTTTTATTTTATCTATTCCTTGGCGGAGCTAGACTTCTTAATTTATTGATAATGATATAATTATTTATTAAAAGAAGTTTGAGTTATAAGCTATTTTTTAAAAAACAATTAAGTTGTCATAGAATTTTGATTTCTTGAAAGTAAGTTTGTCTTAACTTTTGTGTAATTATACTCTTGATTCTTGATTTTTTAGTTGGTAGATATATTGCAATTATCTGTTTATCTTATATATGGAAATTTTTGGTTCTTCTCCATTTAGTTGAGTTCAATCATTGTTTATGCTTTGATTTGGTTTTTGTTTTGAATCACTTGGATTTGAATTATTAATATCTTAAATTTAGGTGAGTGATAATTGTATACATTATATATATTTCATCTCTCTTTAAAATTCTTAACATGAAAATATTAATAAAGTGTTAATAACAAGTCTTTTGAATATTTTTGCAAGCGAATAAACTTTATCACTTATTTACAATTAATTATAAATTACTAAATTAAAATTTATTTGAGCTAATTTCAAAAATAGGTTTTTAAATTATTTAAGGTTCATCTATATTTGTAATATTTTAAGAAATTTGAAATTATTATTCTAATTTTAGTTTATTATTTTTAGTATTAGATATAAATCTAATGATTATGAAAATATTGAACTTTTAACTATTGGTATCTGATTTTTAAAAATTTGTATTTATAATATTATTTTTTATACCTAAAATTTGTGATATGAATTCTAATTTACAATTCAATATTTTATTAAATGTGTTTTGATTTTTAAAATGGTATTTAGTATTTAGTTATTTGCATTTGATTATCCGTTATCTAGATCTATTGTATGAACTATTATGGTAATTAGATTATATTATTTGTTATTATGTATCATAATTTATTAAGTATTATATTAAAATTATATATTTATATTTGTGGATGATGTAATATGTATCTAATTATTTAGTTATGTGCCTAACATCTGGACTTTTGATAGTGTACACTATCATCACTCTAAAGTACTATATCAAAAAGTGATTTGGATGCTTTGCTGATTTAAAAGATTGAAATATTGATTTGAAATACTTCTTGATTTGAATAATTGAAATTGATTTTAGAATCTTTGTTGCTTTGGACTATTAAATTAGATTTTAATTATTTATGATATTAGCAACATTTAGAACTATTAAATTATTGTGAAATTATTCAAATGTTGTTCATTTATATTTTGTTATGTGTTATAATTATTATTTATTGAGCATTAGCTCAAACCACATTTGTTAATTTTTTTGAGATTATTAGATAGTTGTAACTGGTTCAAATTTTGATCTTTCTTGAAAGAATTATTTTATATATTTTTAAAAGATTTATTTTATATATTTTTTATACTTATTGGGTATGTCTATACTTTGTTTTTCTAGAATTAACTTTTAATACAGTTAGTTGGATAATTTTATTTGGCACTGCAGTTAACTTTTAAGATTTTGTTCATTATTGAAATTTTGTTGCTATTAGATTCTCAATGACATTACATTCAGTTATTAAAGGTTGTACTTCTTTTATAGCTCACATTTAAAATTATATATTCCATCTAGACTTGTATAAATTAACCTTAATTTATGTGCTTTTCATTATTCAATTTGATCTTGACAATAAGTAAAAATTTACACCTTTTTCCTCTTTACTTCAGCAGTACTCTCATATTGAATCTAAAAATTCTTTAGTAAATGTACATATTTATAATTTGGCATATTAAGATTTGTCAATAGTATAAAATAGAACGTGTATAGCTCTTGTTCTCTTGAGGTTTGGCTTTTTTTTTTTTCTTCCATTGTCCATTCACTCTTCAGTTTAGGCATCATAACTTTATTTATGGGAACTTCTACTTTATTTATGGGAACTTATTTTTCTTTTTTAATAATATCTTATAGATCAATTGTTTCACTATCAAAAAAATTTTCTATTTGGCTCTTCTAATATGGATAATTGACACTATTAAAGAAGTGAGATTTGAAGATTGATTCAGTTTCTTCTTAAAATGTCATGATCGTTACTCTTCACAACTGAGTTTTGAGAAGAGCTTGGGTTTGAAACCAAGCATTAGTCTCATTTAGAGCCATGGAAAAGATTGAATAGAGGTATAACAAAATCTTTAAACTCAATCACACATAAAAAGAGAGAAAGAGAAAATCAAAGTGATACCACAATTTATAGAGTTTTGACAAACAATCTATGCCTACATCTTCTCTTTTAGTTACCAACTTGAGTTTTTTCATTATTTTTTATAGACCAAAATATACTCTAGTATTTTGCAGGTTAAAGATGAATCCATTACACTATCTTTTTACCAGATTCAAGAGAAAAATCTAAGTGGTACTTTTTCGAGCTCAACCCTTTAGCTCATAACTTTACAAAATCATAATTTTAGCATTAATTTTATTAGTCGTAACTGACATAGTTTGAAATGTTTTCCCTTGGTACCCTAGAAGGGGGGTTGAATCGGACAATAAAAACAAATAAAGTTGTGTGTGAAAATAATGAGAAATCGAGACAATCGATTTATAAAGGTTCGACACAATCCTTTCTACGTACTCTCCTCTAGCCTTCCCACTAGAGTTTTTCATTATCTAGATAGCTTCCAAATGCTATCAATCACTTTTATAATAGTAGTTTTCGGGTACTACCAAACCGTTACAAGTAGACTTTTCAGATGCTAATAAACCATTTGCCAAAATAGTTTTCAAGTACTACCTTAAACTTTTGATAAGAAAGGTTTTAGATCTTCTAAGATCTCCTAACCATAAACTTTCTCAATATAATTTACAACTTACACGAAGAGAAAGAATACTCTCACTCAAGCAATAAACAATAAGGAATACACTCATAGGAATTGTTGGACTTGGTGGGGAGTTTTGAGAGATGTCTTAAAGCTTGTTCTTCAACTCTGTTTTGAAGATGATTTTTGAAAGCTTTTGACAATAATCTTCCCTTGAAGCTAGATGACACTTGTTTTCACCCTTTTATTAAAGATTGATTTCACAACATAATATACTCATTTTGACCATTTTTCTCTATTTGTTTATGTTGTGGGAAGGTCCTTTTATAGGTAGAAAAATGAAACTAGTTGTTAAAAAGAAAAGCTATCACTCTCTGTCATAAAGTAGTCACTTAACATTTATTGGACATTCTTCATGCCCATTGTTAGGTGAGTTTGAGATGATAAGGAAATTGACCTTATACTGGAAATCTACTTTAATACTTAAGTCAATGAGTTTGCTTGAGAGATATGGTATGAATATGTGAGAGTGGAATGAATAAAATACCTGGCTATGATCCCTTGTATATTGATTGGAATGGGTTACTTCCATATTGGATGAGGACTCTACTTCTTTCTTGATGAAGATTAATATAAGGATTATCATTTCCTGATTAGGATGAGGGATGGGTTAAAGAGCTACATATGGGCTAAACTAATACTGGCCTGCAAGCTAAGAGTCCATCTTAAATTTAATTGCATTTGTAATTTATTATATGGCTGAGGCTTATGAGGTAGAATTATGCTTTACATGTGAGTGGCTCTAGCCCATTCTTGTGATGATAGTATCATATGTCCCTTCGTTTGAATTTGTTTATGTCTTGGGAAGGGTGAGAAAGAATATGACCAAGCCAATAGGAAGTACTATTCAAGTTGGCTGAGCTGAGTAGCAAAGAACTTACATACATTGATCCACTCATATTTTTCTGAAATAGAATTTTAAAATTCTAAATTTGAAATGTTCCATCATCTACCCTGTCCATGTGTCATGTGATTAGACTGTATTGGGTGATAATCGTTGATCAACGTAATTTGAGTCATTTGATGAAGTGTCAACTCATCTGGCTTAATTAATTCGTCTCCCATTCTTGGGCTTATAAATCGGGAAAAAGAGTAATGAACCCTCATTTGCACTTTTGCTTATGCAAAAATGTTTATACATAACTAAAGAAACCTTTTCTCTTTCCCTTTGCAGTCAGATTCCAAATTAGAAATAGGTGAGGCTTTACTATAACTTATTCTTTTTCCTTCTTTTTTGTTTGTAAAATTGGTAAAAAAATCACAAAATGGACTATGTGGACAACCCTAGTTTTGGTGAGAATTTGCTTGATCTTGTAGAAGAAATTTTTACAAAAAATATGGAGAGTGGGGAAGAAAACACTAGGTTAGAAGTTAAAGGAGAAGTGGAGGAGGAAGAAAAAGAAAGGGGTGTTGATGAAGAAAAAGAGGAAAAAGTTACCTTGAGCGAGCAAAAGGTTAGGGGTAAGGTTAGCTCGAGTGGGTGAGCCATTAAGGAATAGATAAACCTGGATGGAAATGCGGTAAAAATGCTAGATTGGTAAAGATGGAGGCTCAACTACTACCACTCAAGATCTGCAAGGCCAATCCCTGGGTTGTAGAAGTACCAAACGAGATGATCAAGCAAGATTTGCTAAAAAATTGCAAACACTACAATATTCCAAATGATTATAAGCTGGAGGTGTCGGTGCTAGATGTGAGGGTTTTCTTTGAGCTGTAGCTTAACCAATTCATAATATACGAGGAGAATATGAAAGTAGGCTTGTAATTACCCATACCTTTGCCACTTTAAAATCTTTTGATGACCTATAACTTGGCACCTTCCTAAGTCAGCCCAAATAACCTAAGGATCTTGGTGGGAATTTACTTACCAGCACGAGAGAAGGGTCTCCTCATTACCTCGGGGGTAGTTAAACACCTTTATACCATGTCAAACCACTTTAAGGGGGATGAAATCACTATTATGTATCCTCCAAACTTGGCACAAGACTTTTTAGCCATTATCCCTTTTCCATCAAAAGATGGAAGCATAAGTACCTTATAGTCACTTTGTGTTGAGGATGTGATTTTTCCTTCTAGATAGAGAACCAAAGATGAGAGGAACATGACCATATGGGTCTTCAAGGAGGAGATAAAAGTGGACGAGTGACTCAGAATGGGTGTTGCAAATCTAGTGGATCTTATGAGGCTTATGAAGAGACACCATCCAATAACTGAGCTGACTAGTACTTTCTGCTTTTATTTTTACTCACGTTATGTTTACTAATGGCATTAATACTTTGTTGTCTTATTGATATGGACTTCAAGGTCATAAAAAAGAAGATGACATGGTTCGCCTCCCTCATAATGTTCATGTAAGTTTTTCTAGCTACTCTCTGGTCTCTTTTGACCATGGCTACACCTCTTTTGGTAGGGACCTTCACTGTTAGGTACCGAATGGAGGTGCAAGAGGCAGTTAGCCTCCCGATGATGGCATTATAAGCGAAGGGGATATCCACAACCATCCACATGACCTTAAACTTCGTAGTTATGTTTGTGTCTCCTAGTTATATATTTAGCTCTATAGATCCTAAGCTATTTACCTTTGTTCCTCCAAGGTCCGCAGAGGAGTACGGACTGACTACAACTTATTGAGGTCATGCCTGAGAGCTTTATAGACCTTTACAGTCATCATGTTCACCAAATTGCTATCATCCACCAAAATATACTTGACCAGATAATTCTCTATTTGGGCTGAAACCACTCTGATCAAGATATAAAAAGCAACTTGGATAATTTTTTAGATTTTAAATTGAATAAGTTAGATCATTCATAATTTTAATTTTTAATTAATAAAATTATTTTAATTTTAAATAAATATAATTTTTAATAATTTAAATCAGATCAACTAAATTAACTATTAATCAAATCAAAATTGAATTATTTTAGATTGACTTACGAATTGGATAATAGATTAGATCAAATTTGATACAAAACAATTTCAAGTTTAAATTATTTAAATCTTTTTTTATAAAAAAAATGACCTTGAATGGCTCATAAAGTATCAAATGCACTTTTTGGTAATGAACCCCTACCTTTTTTTGTTGTATTACTATGGGGAGAGAGATTCGAACCACGGACCTTCGTCAGATATAAAACAATCAAGCTAAGTTTGAGCGGAAACCTCCTCTTAAAAAAAAAAAAAAAAACTACCTAATATGCTCAGCCTAAAAAGCAGGTGAAGATGTGAAGTAGAATTAACCCAGGTGCGGTGAAATGGTTGAATATTAGTAAAAATTCGAAACAAGAACTGGTAGCTGTGGTAAAAGGAAATTCACAAGATGAGCTAATAGAATGAGGAAAACCTTTGTATCGTTTTTCTCCATGTTTACTCCTATAAACGCTCCCCTGCGACTGCAACAACAACTGCGACTCTTCGTCTTCTATATTAACTGTCTTCTTTTTCTTCCTCCATCTTCATAGTTCCTAATCCCATTCTTTTACTCTTGTTTCTTTACTTTTTTCTACTGTTTTATTGTTTTAATTATGTCTGCACTGAGGAGATGGAACAAGGTGAAGGAAATTCCATTTATGTTTGCTCATCCAGATCGCTATCTTCACCGCTTGACTCAGGTCTCTACAATCTCCACCCATTTTAATTATCTGAGCGTCGGATGCAGCCGCCGAAGAGAGTCCCTCATCGGACTCCAAGAGAGATACAAGTGGGACCATGGATTCGGTGGCGGCGGTGGCAATTCCAATGGTGGCAATTATGATGTACGGAAAATTCGAGCGGATACTAATTGCCCTCGCTGTTCCAAGCAGATGGATCTCCTCTTCTCCAATCGCCATTTCCCTTCGTCTAATAACCCTAATCTTGATTTGAATCCCAATCACCACTACTTGAATCATAGCAGTAATAGTAGTATCAATAATAATATTAACTATAATAACAACTATAGTAGCTATCAGGCCGTTAATTTTTGCCCCAGTTGTAAAGCCGCCTATTACTTCCGGCCTTATAAGATAGCTCCTCTTCAAGGTAGCTTTATTGAGATTGGTAGAGTTGCTAACAATAACAATGATAAAACCAAGAACAGAAATACCAATGAAGGTTCCTTGGAGGATTATACCAATGCAACTAACAATCTCAGGGTTTCGTTCTGGGATACTCTCAGATCCTACGCCGGAGACCCACCTGAGAATTGGCCTCCTCCTGGTGGAAATGTCTTGGCCGTCCACACTCCTCCTGGCCCACCCTTTGCGCCTGGGGTTAATGTGATTAGAGCCTCACGCCCAGGTGGAGGAGGGGGTTCAGATGAAGGAGGTGGTAGTGGTGGAAATGGAGGAGACAGGAGTAGTGGTTGGGGTGGGTCTAATTTGGGGAAGGATTTGCCTACGCCAAAGGAGATTTGCAAGGGTCTTGATGAGTTCGTTATTGGTCAAGACAAAGCCAAAAAGGTTTGTTTTTGTGACTATATCCCATCAGTATATTCTGCATTTCATCACCGGTGGTTCCCATTTGTGTTGCAGGTGCTTTCTGTGGCTGTCTACAACCACTATAAGAGAATTTATCATTCCTCTTTGCAGAAAGGGTTAGTTTTTTTTTTAATTCGTTATCTTACATTTTTGCAGTCTACAATTAATAATCTATCTTCTGCTTTGTTTTCATCTTAATGTGACCTCTGCATTATGATACTAGGTCAGCAGCAGAATCAGGAATTTCACATGTAATAGATGCTGACGATAATGTAGAGCTAGAAAAGAGTAATGTGCTCTTGATGGGCCCAACTGGCTCAGGTATAGTCTCTATACTTTGTTTGCATGTTGTCATCAGCAGCGACCAAAGCAATGAAACCAGCACTGCGTGCATTGCTTTATTGTTAACCACCCTCTGATGCTTTGGAATTAGAATACCAGAATTTCCATTCTAACTTGCTTGTTCAACAGGCAAGACATTGCTTGCGAAAACACTTGCACGCTTTGTCAATGTGCCATTTGTCATTGCTGATGCAACAGCCTTAACACAGGCAAGTCTATTTTATTTATTGTCTCCTTATGGATTAAGGAAAGCATGCTAAGCAGAACTCTAAATTCTAGGGCCACCTTTTGTCCACTCTTTTATTTCCTTTTTTTTTTTTTGAGTTTCTGGAATCTGGATTCTCCTTTGACTGTTATCAAGTTTATTGAAAAATGAAACTTGTTTCTGAAGTGGTTGGAATTCATCCTACTCAATAATGATGGTCAACTGTTGAAGTGAAACTATAAATTGAAATTGCAGTTTCTTTCCATTTCATTTTGCCATTTACAGGCCTGATGATTTCTGCTTATTATTGTCCAACTGAAGGCAAAACTATTTCCTCCTTGTGCAGGCTGGTTATGTTGGCGAAGATGTTGAATCAATATTATATAAATTACTTACGGTATTCTTCATATTAACTTCTTAGTGTTGTTTCTTATGCTTGCTCTATGTGCTTAGTTCTGTTCTGAAAGTTTTGTGGACAATTCTATTTGTTCTCCTATTTTATTGCAAGGTTAGTTCATTAATTTTGTTTCTAATTTTTTTTTTAACTTTTAGATAAATTATTTCTATGAATAAAAGCTTTGTCATATGTCTTTTACTTGAGGAAGGGAAAGGTAATATTGTTCTTTTTAAAGTTAATATTTGGAAGCAGCAAAGATGCTATATTAATTTTACAGAAGGTTAGGTGAACAATAAACTCATCAACTTCGGAAGTAGGGAATTGGAATTTTTGCTGCTCCTATGACCTAAGTTTTTCACACATCCACCCTGATGTGGACAAGGAACATATCAAGGAAAAACAAAATTCGAAGAATCAAGAAATTTAGAATTGGTCTAATATTTATTTCAATAAGGAAAAGGTGTTTTTTGTAATTTCTATCTTGCTGGAACAAGAGTTTATATTTCTTTAGGAGTCTTTATTTTATTTTAAGTTTGATTTAGGAGTTTTTATTGGTTTAGTAGTGTGTGTATATATATAAATATATATATATATATATATACACACACACACACACACCTAGGCTTGTACTGTTTATTTTTCAGCTGAGAGTTAAGTTTAATTAAAATAAGGCAGATTTGCTATTTTCTTGAGTTATGTGTGTGTGTGTGTGTGTACCTAGGCTTGTATTGTTTATTTTTCAGCTGAGAGTTAATTTTAATTAAAATAAGGCAGATTTGCTATTTTCTTGAGTTATGTGATGCAATTCTTCCCTAAGGTGTGAAACCAAAGGAACCTTAGGTGTGATGTCCAAATTTTTCTAAGTGTGACTCTTAGATACTCTTTTTCTTTTCTTTTTTTTTTATCTACAATCTGGTCTGAGTTTTAGATTAAAATTCCACTAGCTTCCGCAAATTAGTCATAGGATAGTTAACCTAAATCTGTCTACATTAATCACACTCACAGATTAAAAATACAGTATATTTGTTACATCTAGAATCTATGTTATGCATGAAAAGACAAATATTTAGATATCTTTGGCTTTAATTTTATGCTATCATGGAGCCTAAACACTTACTTCAACTTATGTTTAAGTTATAGCCAAAGCAGTCATGCTTAGGGACAGATCAAGGAGCAATAATTTAAGTGCAAGGTTTTAAAGAAGGATTGTCTTTGTTATTTGTTTAGAATGATATATTTAGAAATTGAATCAACACCATAAGGGTAGGTTATATATAGCCATTCACATGGCACTAATTAGATGATTTTTACGTCCCATTTAATTCAGTTTTAGAAAAATTGGGAACCTAACTGTAAATTTGCCAAAATTTATGGTAATTTTTATATATCTAATTTGAAAATAAAAATTTTGAATAAACATACCCCTATATGACATTATGTTTTAAATCTTCTCCTGTTCTGTGAGGCGAGGGAAGTATTTGTTGCTCAAAAACTTATTCTTGTGGGTTGACTTTCCTGCAGCTAATAGTTAGCACATTATGTTTTCAGATCTTTTTACTGACATGAGCTCTAGATAGTTAGTAGCACTCCAGTAGGTTCAGCCTAGCATTAGTTACATGCTCTCAAATTTTTCATTATTGTTGTCAATTCATGTATTCCATTTTTTCTCTGTTTGCAAGCTAATGAAAGTTTTGATGTTGCTTGTATAAACAATACACACAAATGTATACATGTAGGTTCATGAAGATTTACCTTTTTCTTTTATTTCTGTTCAAGTTATTGACAAAATTGAAATATGTTATAAAAAGTTCAGAAACCATCCAAATTTGGTGAGTAGAGTTGTGTAAGATGCATTATGGGGCCATTGTCCATATTTTAATGCAGATACGTATGTGCATCCCCACATACATATTCATGAAAAGGAATGATTAATTTGATTATGGATAATTAAATAGTCAGCAATCCTCTGAGTCTCAGAGAAGTTTATTTTGTGGGTGGATTTGAAGACTTGTGATGCATTTTCTATTGAGAGTAGACAATTATGAGTAATCAGCCAACTTTCATCATCTAATGACAAAAGAGTTACTTGTATGAAATCATCCTACTGTCAAGTGTAGTTTGCTCTTTTACATGGAAAGATACCTTGTTCTGAAGATAAATTGCATTCGACGAATGCTAAGCTATCATTTATCCAATATCGAACTTTGGAATTCTGCACCTGTGCTAATCATGACGGATGGTTTTTCAAGCTGTATTTGGTTGGAAACTCTATGAGTTATGCTGAAGTGTGTTGTCAAATGCACTATACTATGTAAAAAGGTGTTCTGCTCATATCATACTATGTAGAAAAGTGTTTTGCTCATATTTTTTATACATTTCTTTTCTTTTATGTAGCCAATATTCAAGTAAGCACTGGGTCTTTGTTTTTTTGGCATTTAGGTGGCTGAGTTCAATGTCCAAGCAGCTCAACAAGGGATAGTCTACATAGATGAAGTTGATAAGATAACTAAGAAGGTTATCTGAGCCTTTTCTTTTTCTCTTGGTTGATTTAATATTTAGGCATTCTTTTGTGCCAAATTTTTTTAATTTTAGTCATTTTGCAGGCTGAGAGCTTAAACATTAGCAGAGATGTTTCGGGTGAGGGTGTCCAACAAGCGTTGTTGAAAATGCTGGAAGGAACTGTGAGTAACCCATCTTTACACCACTGATTAGATTTTTATTTGCTTGTTTAACATTTTTTCCATTAAGTTCTTGACTTAAGAAGGATGCTGATTGTAGAAATTTCAGGAACTATTTAGTAATCCCTTTTGCTTTTAAAAAAATAAAGTTCTCATGGATGCAGATCTGCTATGACATAAAGTGATCAATAACAAGCACATATGGTAGATATATTTTACCCAAACCTTGATATATTAGTTGGAATTGCACTGACTGGTCAAAATTAAAGGAAAGTCAGAATTTATTACAATTCTGAATAACATAATTTTAATACTCTCTCAATCTGTAAAGATATTACACTATTGGTCATGCCTGATTGTAGAAATTTGAGGAACTATTTTGTAATGCCTTTTGCTTTTAAAAAAATAAAATTCTCATGGATGCAGATTCTGCTATGACATAAGGTAATCAATAAAAAGTGCATATGGTAGATATATTTTACCCAAACCTTGATATATTGGTTGGAATTGTACCGACTGGTCAAAATTAAAGGAAAGGCAAAATTTATTGCAGTTCTGAATAAAATAATTTTTATACTCTCTCAATCTGTAAAAATATTATACTTTCTTTTTGGGATGACCCAAAATGATCCCATTTTCTCAAAATTAAAAAATTTAAGAATTAATTTTCCTATTTATGCCCTTTATTAACTCCATATTAAAATATTGATTATTGTAACTTTAATGTTTTCAAGGCAAATAGAGGAGTTTGGTTTGCTTAAAACCAAACTTATAAAAAAATCAAATTAAAAATTCGGTTTGGTCAGTTTTTTAGGTTTAAACCGAAATCATTCGGTTCGGTCAGTTTTTTGGGTTTAAATCGAAATCACAGTTATCTACATGTCATTAGAGGTACAAAGAAAATAAAAAATTTAAATCCACATTACCAAACTTTATTTGGAGGTACTGGCAAAATTCTAGTTGTGCAATTTTGGCCACTTTAGGTGCTTGATTGTTGAAGTATAAGGGCTAGATTGTAAAAAGTAATATTTGAGACTTAAAATTTTTTTGTGCTTTCAACAATTAGAAAAGCAAAAATCAATTATTAAAATTGAATGTTTTACCATTTGACAAAATAGAGGTGTGACTTTTGCTTTTAAAAAATAGATAAGGATAGGGTATTTTCTTTAGCAAGGTATAGGGATAGTTTATTTTTATTTTTCCTTCCTTTTTGCTTTTCTCAGTGCACTTTTAATATGATCCCAAAATGTTTTTGCTCATTTACCACCAGAAAGCAAAAGTAATAATCCAAAAACAAAAAAGATTATTTGGTAAATATATGATTTCTAGAAAAGAAAAAAGATTATTTGGTAAATATATAGTTTCTAGAAAAGAAAAAGGATTATTTAGTAAACATATGATTTCTTTCTTTTACTTCAAATGTGCTCACCCTCCTCCAACTTCTGCAACAGCCCACAAGAGAATTTTGTGCTCCAGACAAGCCCTTAGAAATAGAAGTGTATAACTTGGTTTAACTTAATTGAGCCTTAGTGCCACTCTAGTTTTGTTCACTTATATAAACCTTTTTTCTTGGATATTGTATTTAGGTTATTTTTTATAAATGGACAAGAAATGCTTGTCATTGTTGTCCTGGTCTATGTGTAATCTTTTTGAGACGAGTAACTTAATATGCTTTTTTCTTTTACTAGTACATCAGCTGGTTGTGTTAGATTGACTAGATCAACTTAATAATCTTTTCCTCTATTAATCTTCTATCAGTGCCAAACTACACCTTTCTACTTCCTGTACATGCATTTTATCCTCTTACGTTTTTTGAAAAGGTAGTGTTAGTTAGGATAGTTGCAATGGCTATGATGTAGGAACAGCTGCAAGGCTAGTTATTTAGGGCTTATTTTGAAGCAATAATGGATAGAAATTTGGGTGGAAGATTAAGGTTTGTATGAAGTAGGTTTAAGAAGTGAAATTAGTAACAAAAAAAAAAAAAGTTAGTTTAGAGGCTGTTTGTAGAGGAAATAAATGACCGTGAAAGTAACAAAGTAAGTGAAAACGTTAAACAGTTTAGGCATCACACGAAACATCCGTAGACATCAAGCCCAAGGTCCTAAAGGTGTCACACTAATGGTGGAATTGCGTCTCATAAAAGCATAACTAATGGAATCTCCATCGATTCAAATCTCAAAACTGAATGAAGTAGTTCAAACTTGGGTATTTATAGACAAATTAATCCTAGACATTTATGCTTAAAGATGTTAATACTAAAATACAAATTGCCCCTGAACTTTGACTATTGAAATAACTGTTAATAAACATATGAATATTAGATAGAAAATGCTTTATAATTTCTCAAATAAATCCTGTATTAAATCTACATCATGATTCCTATTTTGAGCCTTTAAATCTGAATTTCCTTGAAGTCCTTGTGTGCATCATTCTTCCTTAGTTTTAGAAAACTTGAAATGAGTTCTGAAGTGTCCAAGTATTAAAATTGATGTTTCCTTAACTGAGCCCTTATAACCAAACTGTCAAACTTTTAATTCGAGCAATCTTGACTTTTTGATTCTCTGTAGCCATGAAAGCACTTGAGAGCTCCATTCCAACTTGTCTTCAAACTTATTGTCATACTCAGCTGGGATAACAAATTGTGTTTCTTGAAAATTTTGTCAGAGGCAATTCAGATCTGGCATCTTCATCATGAAATACCTTGCTTTCAGATTCTACCTGTCAGTAAATTCTTCTTGTTTCCTCTTCTTTGATTACTAATTTGTAGTTCCAGCTTGCTGAATTTGCTCATCTAAACCGTCCAACTGCTTCTTCTCTTGTTTATATTTTCTGATACATGGTTTCTCTATTAATCCTGCCTGAAATTTGTGGATTTGGATCAACCTTTAGGGCCAATATCTGTGGGAAGGCTTGAGAAGTTTGATTGCCAGAGTTTGAAGCCAACTTCCTAATCAACTCATCTGTCTTAGCTTCAAGAGAATTCATACTATCATCCATCAAATTCATCTCATTATTCAGTCGACCGTTCAATTCATTAAATTGTGTCTCATTATCCTTTTGAGCAGAACTACACTCTCATTGGAGCTCTGATACTAATGTTTGGTAAAACTAAAAATTAAGTGCTGAAAATTTAAAAGCTTAATTTTAAGTGTTGAATGATTTAAATGTTGCATGTGTATTTGTTCACTTCCTTGCTTTTCATATTTCTTGTGGATAGTTTGAGCTTTTCCCTCATAGTATTTGTTGGACCATTTAACTTTTGTGGCTGTTTCAATCCAATTGAACATTAATCCAACAGTTGGAATTGCCTGCATGCTTTATTTTCCTCCATTTACCTCAATATGGTACTATATTTTCCTTCACTTAACTCAATGCTGTTAAATCCTTTTCATTTCTTTGCCCCATGTCATTTTCTTCAGTAGTATAATTTTAATATTCTCAATCTTTGATAGCCATGTATCTACTATTTTATAGTAGATATGCCCTTGGAGATTTTTTTTCACCTTCCTATAAATGCATTCAGTTTGTACCAAATACTACTTTTTTCTAATGTTTATGTAATTCATTTCATCATGGTTGCCTTTGACATGTAATTATGAAGCATATGCTATGTCTTCATTGTTCTACATTGACTACTGTACATAGTAGGTCACGTTACTGTCTTCTAGAACTTCCCTTTCAGTTCAATTGGGACTTTACAATTTCATAAGATCATTGGTGCACTTCTTTCATTTGAACAATCTTTCTTTGATGTTATAATTGACTTCTTCCTTACTGTTGCCATCATCTTTTCATACTATAGAAACTAGATACCAAAAGGAGCAGTGCACGAAATCTCTGCTGTTCAAATTAGCTGTGCTTAGCTCATTACCATAAATGCAATGTGTGCACACCATTTTTATTCTATTTAGCTTGAAACCAATGTTCTCGAGGGTTCCTCCATCAATGCAACTACTTTTAACATCAAGTTGGATTCCATCTATTAGAATATGCAATTATCTAATAGCATGTACCAATGGATGTCCTTTTGGATATGTTTTGTCAGTTAATCCATCAGTGAAGCTAAAAAATGAAAGCTTGAGTCTATCCTTGATGTAAAAGAATTATGATAGTCAATTATGCTATTCTGCCCTAACAGTTTGTGCTGTAGTAATTGCTCCATAGATGCTATAGTACCTCTTTCAGAATTCTATTATATGCCTTTTGTTGATTAATAAACACTATATGAAGGCTTCTTTCTCTTAGTTTTTCTTAAGGCCCTGCTATCACGTGCTAACTTCCTTAACTGCAGTAATCCTTTGAGGTCCAGGGGTTTTTCCATATTTCTTACATCATCTAGCCGTCAATATTGTCCTCCACTTGCTTGTGGAACTTAATTTTCTGGACCAACTTATTTATCATCATCCAACTATTAAATGTGTGGATCCTTGCCTATTGAACACCATGTTTGGGCAAATGTATGGCATATACTTTCAAAATCACTAAGTCCTTGTCCATTTCTTTTTGCACTGGACTTGTCATTATACTGATAATTTCTTTTTGTGGTTGTCACCTATCACAACTTTCCTTTTTTAGGTTTGGTTTTGGCTATATATTATACAATTAGGCGTAGTTAGAGTACCTATATATGTGTGATTTTGAAATTCAAATTCTAGCATTAAGAACATGGTTCTTGAAATGAGTGCATTGGGGAAAAGGTATAATCAAATGAAGATCTCCGATGGAGTCAAAAACAGTAGAATTGTTTGAAAATGAATTTTCATGACAAGATTTCAGTCTCACAACTTTTGCTTTACGTGTTTTGTTCTTGCACCATAAGAATTACTGAATTGCTAGTTAGGACAGGCTGATTTGCAAATCCTTTTCAGGGGAAAAATAAACTTATTTTTGCTAAATTTGATTAATTTTAGAGTTCTATTACAAAAATATGGAAATAATTTTGGAGCTCTTCCTTTTTCCCCCTTAATTTTTAAGAAATAGTCCTAAATTTTGTTAAAGGGTATGGATGTTACTTGACCACAAGGAATTAACCAGTTGCCTTTGAAATTGTAACTCAATTTTGGGATTAATTGATTTTGTATTATTCTTGGAACATATATGTAAATCAAAGACATGAATCATGAAGTTATTGGTTGGAACATATATGTAAATCAAAGACATGAATCATGAAGTTATTGGTCGAAGTTAAACCTAGGCATTATTAACTGGAAATTAAACTTCAGTTTGATGATGACACCTATATTTAGAAGTACCGAAATATTGTCATTTTATATTGACATATTATATTTTAAATTATTCATTTTTTATTGACATATTATATTTTAAATTATTATCCAATATTTTTTTGAATTTGATGAATGTTTTATTATTGAAAATTTTTTCAATTTTTGCTTGAACTTAACACAGGTTTCTTTTCTTTGTTCATTTTCAAAACATAACATTGAACTCAGTATTGAACTTGGTTGTGTTGGCCAGGTTGGCTGGGAATTTAGAAAATATGAATCCCAAGCTTGGATTAGGCCAGGCTCACAGAGAATTCCCTTTGCCAAGTCTTATGTTTTACAAATGACTTATTAATGAAATTCAACCTTTATTAATGAAATTCAGCCTTTCATAATAACTGCATAAATTTTTGCTACTACATTTCGGTTGCAGAATCCCTAAAAGAAACATACAAGGTTTTCCATTTTGACTATATCGTAAAAAATATTAGTTGTATTTTAGTGCTCTGAAAATTTTAAATTTAATATCATTCTAAAGTATTCAAAAATTACTTAATTTATCATGATTGTTATAGCTATTACAAAATTAACAATTTTACCTCTTCCAAGTCTTGTCAAATTCCATCTCTTTTGAAGCTAGTGTGATAAAGGGACAATGATCTGATAGAGCTATTACAAAATTAACAATTTTACCTCCTCCAAGTCTTTTCTATTCCATCTCTTTTGCAAAGGTAGTTTGATAAAGGGACAATGATCTCTTTTTCTGTTAATTGAAATCTAATTTGCATTGTAGTTCACTATTGCATCAAATTTTGACTTGAAACACCTAGAAAGGGAATGCTTTTAAGAAGTCATGGTTGAGACATTAACAGGTTACACTTTGAGTTGATTGTTGTTTTTATTGATATCCCTAGCACACAGTGAGCTCCCTCTCTCTCTCTATATGTATGTGTCTGTGTGTATATATTAATTGAGAAACTACAACCAGAATTTTATTATTTACATGCCCTGTTAATTCTTACTTTTAGAAGTACAAAATTTAGTAGAAAAATTATAATGGAACAGATTGCCATTGATACATTGTGCTTTTGAAGGGCTACTGTTTCTATGAACTTCAGGTGCAAATGTAAAACCAAAGAAATTAATGTACTTTAGTTCTTTGTGTTTAATTATATTCACATGGTTGTGCTGGTTTCACATCATGCCTTTTCTTAATACCTCTGTTCTGTATTAGCATAATTTCTCTTTTTTAAGCTTTTGTTGTCATTTCTGTCAAGGAAATCTCCTATTTGAATTCATCTGTTAATGTAACTTTTCAGGAGATAAGGAATTATTTTTCAATCTCTCAGCACTATCTCGTGGAAATAAAATGTATTTTTCATTTGTGCAGATAGTGAATGTTCCTGAGAAGGGGGCAAGGAAGCATCCTCGGGGTGATAATATACAGGTAACAGTGAGGGTTCTGGATGTGAATTTTTTTTAACCATGCATCATTAATCTTTTAAAAAATGTCATTCTTATATACCTACCTAACTGCTGGGTTATTGTTGCATTTGGGATATAAATATTTTGCTATTTACTTTCATTGTGAACAGCTCCTTCAATAACCATTGCATGCATCGTGCTTGTGGTTTAACATAAATACTGTTTCATTAACTTTTCAATCTTTTTTTTTTTAATAGTTTTATTATGTCAATGGTCGTATTAGGTGATATCCCAATACATTGAGTTTCCTTGGTGTGACAACTCATGTTATAATGGAAAATAATGAGTAAACTAATTTAGTTTTTTGTGTTTGTGACCGCTTTAAGAAAAACATGTTCTGGGATATGGTTGTCTGTTTTTTTTCTTTTTTTAAAAAAATATGTCCAACATAGGCTTATAGGTGCATAGGTACAGAAGCGTGAATATATTCGAGTTGTAAGATAGCATTATAGTAAAAGTAGAACAATTATGGGGCTGATGATATACTTAATTGAGTACTACATTGAGTTAGAATTATATGGCCTCAATGGTGGAAGAATGGTAAAAAAAGAACCATGTAATGTCACTTGTTGGTGACTTTATGGAAACAGGAACACTGTTTGTTGGTGACTTTAAGGAAACAGGAACACTGTTTGTTGGTGACTTTAAGGAAATAGGAACACTGTTAGATACTGCTAACATGGTTTTGCAAGCAGTGTAGTCGCCTTGACATGTAGGTTTGTGGAGCATGTTTGATGCAATTTATGTTCCTCCCTATAGGTGTAGCTCGAATTCTAACTGGGACCCAAGTTCGTCCTGGACAGGGCCTCTTAATAACTTATTATTCTTCATTTTGTCATAGGGAACTTAATATAAGTATTGCATTTTTGCGATAGACGCTGTTTGTTGGCGACTTTAAGGAAACAGGAACACTGTTTGTTGGTGACTTTAACGAAATAGGAACACTGTTAGATACTGCTAACATGGTTTTGGAAGCAGTGTAGTTGCCTAGACATGTAGGTTTGTGGAGCATGTTTGATGCAATTTATGTTCCTCCCTATAGGTGTGGCTCTAATTCTAACTGTGACCCAAGTTCGTCCTGGAGAGGGCCTCTTAATAACTTATTATTCTTCATTTTGTCATAGGGAACTTAATATGAGTATTGCATTTTTGCGATAGGATTATGATATTTTATATTTTGGTTAAGTCTAGTTTATTTTCTGTTCTAATTTTGTCTACGTAAGGTTTCAGCCTCCAAAGGAATTTTGTTTTTGGAATGGTAAATGTGTTTTAGGGTGTTGGGAAGTGGTTCTGCATCTTTGGAAAGTTCAACCTTGAACAATGAGAACTCGACTTAGGAAAACAAAAGTAGCAGACAACACTAGGGATCGAATGTTCTTGTCCATTTTTTTATTAGACCCTGAATATTCAAGTGAATAAACAATTTCGTTAATACCCACTAGAAGATTCCTTTTTTTATTGTCTCTCTTGTTAGCTTTGTGTGGGCCACAACTTTTTGCTTGCACGGGCAACTTTTGTAAGTTCCTTCTTCTCCATATCTATAATATTCAAAACCCTAAAAAATGACTGGACTATCTTACTTGGCTCCACAACAGGTGATTGAGAAGTCATTTTCTTATTAAATATTTTATTTGCTCCTCTTTTCTTCTTCTTTGAATAAGCTGCAGTCTGATCTGCAGAAGAAAACTCATTATCCTTTAGATCATCCTAATGTCATATGTGTTACTGAAGCTCCTCCTGAGAGTTGCTTTGAGCAACCAAATTATGAAACTCTAACATATAAAGCACGAACATCTCTGTCCCCTTGAGTAAGAGTTTTCAACTTGGAGCACATTTCCCTTTTAAAGTGCACAAGAAGCAAAGGTCAGGCATTCACTGGCAATTGTTGATTAGCTTGGTGTTGCTGTTCAATATTATGCCACTAAGAGCTGGCATATCCCTTCAAACAAGTAATTGTCGTACTTACTTTTTCCTCATCCATAGTATTCAAAGATGCTCTCCACTTGATTCAACCAATCATTCAAATTTTCTGGATCCTCTCCATTGAAACAGGCATATTAATCTTAAGTCCATAATCAGGCCTAGGAGGATAGGTGCAACATTAATTGTCAGTGTTGCAAAAGAACTAGAAGCACCATCAATGGCAATATCCTTTAGTTTGTTATCTAAGCCTGGGTGAGCCAATTCAAATACAGAGAGAGTCCTTTGGATTATCAATTTCAGAATCAAATCTTTCAAAAAAAAATATCAAGTTGTTGATCAACTATTTAAATTTCTAATTAACGTTCTTTATCCATTTGGATAATTTAGAAAACTTTATTTTTGGAATTGCAGAATCATTATTTTTACACCTTTTTTCCCCAAAATTTTCAACAATATGCAATAATAAAGAAATATCTCACGAGAAATCAACTTTATTATGAGAACGCAACTATGAACAGCAAAACAAAAATTCTCTGATGAGACTCAAGGTGCATGGGCATGAGAGAAATGGAGTTTGGCTACTAATGACCCAAAGCAAGGTTGTTTGATGATATTCCAGCAACAATGGCCTCAGATCCGGTGCATTGAAAATGGAATCTTAGAAATGTGATGTTGGGTATGCAGGCAGTGCAGAAGAGCTTGGATGGTGATGGAAATGGCGCTTCAACTGTATGCCTTGTTTATGTCCGGTGAGATTCTGGAAATTGGTGCGCCTGGACATAGGCTTCTTAGAGGTTGGTAATGTTGGTGGAGGTGGCATTTGGAGTTTGACAGGTTCTCTAAGAGTGGTTTTGGGCGGTGGCGGTTAGAATTTTTAGGGTTTATAGGCTCTATGTTTTTGTTTTTCTAAGGATGGATGAATTTTATTTTCTAAGAAATTCTGAAACTTTTGGCTGGCAACTGAAGACAGTAACAGCTGTTGAAATTGGCTTTGAAACCGACCAATGTAGAACTCGTGTTCTAACACCCTAAAACACTTAGTATTCCAAATCTAAATGTGAGTTTGTTTGGCATTTTGGTTGAAACGATTTTTTTGAAAAGCACCATATTAGATGTTGGAAAAAGCAGTCTGCGATTGTTGTTTTTTGCTGTTTTATAACTAAAACATGTCAAATACATCATTGAAACAAGTTTTAATGGTCTCTAATTACCCTGTTCAAGTGCATTTTTGAACAGTAATGCCAAATAAAACTTTTCTTTTTGAGACTACAATGTACATAAAATTAGTATAGAAAATTATAAAAGTAGTCCTACCAAAATATAAAAAGTCTCCTAACCCTAGGAAAATAAAATTACATATCAACTTTTGCTAATAAAAGACGAAGAATGATCATTAAGAGGTCGTCTCACAAATAAGTTTGGAGTCATGATTATGAATGGGGCTGTATCTAGGGGAGGGGAGGGTAATTTGTGTTAATGGTGATTGAACTATAGCCATTGAAAAAATGATTTCACGCAGTTAACTCATTGGGCCATAATTATTTCTGCAATCAAGTTTTATCAGTTAATTTCCGACCTCAAGCCACTGGAACACTGATGTGGCTAACTTTTTATCTTAATTTAACATGTGTCAAACATTTCTTTGACAAACACATTAGCATTTTCTTTTTCTCACTCATTTTTATAATTTTAGACTGGACCCACCACAAAGTCTTACCATTGCCTTTCATCTCTCATCTTTCCTTTATTTTCTGAAGGCTGTAATTTGCAAATGAAAATTTTCCTGAGAATCAAACACATCCATTATTCAAATACCTCAACTTCTTTTAAGTCATTTTTGCATTTTTAGCATAATTTCCATTATACGAATAGATTCAAAAATAAAAACCAAGCGGTCCCTTCTTTTTTTTGTTTCTTTTCATCTATAATCCATAAATTGCTAAGCCAAACTTGAAAACTAGACTATGAAACCTTCTGTACCAATCAAAACCAAATTATTTTCGTAAAATCATATCACTAGAAACAAAAGTGAAATACAAATTTAGAGCAAGCGAAAATCCAAACATGCTTTTCTATTAAATCACACAACTGCAATAGCATAAGGAAATAGTATATATGTCAAAGTTGCAGATCTATCAAAAGTCATCCAATTGAAGTATTAAACCCATCAAATGTACCAGAAAATCAAGTTTCATTGGCAAAAAACTCAGTATTGGGCTTACCAGTGCAAATTGTAAAATTATTTAAAAACAAAGATATTGAAACTTCCTTTTTTACGAGACACACTAGAAGCTGCAGTCATAACCATCGCCAATTAGGGACATCAAGCCCACTTTAAGAAGGTTATGAATTGGCTAGGTTGAAGCTTTGATGCTTTGGCCTCCACATCTCCCAACATGCGAATTCGATTGCTTATGGTCGATTTCAACAATTGACGAAGCTTTATCTTGAATTGCGTAGTCCCAACGATGGCTCCTAAGAGGCCTTATAGGTGCCAAACATGGTCAGAGTTGTCCGTGCCTGAGAAGCTTGTTGGAAATCCCCTTTCTCTTTGGCTTCTCATCGTCCTTTCCCCTTCTCTCCATTCCTTCTGTTTTGGCTTCAAGTTTTTTTTTTTTTTTAATTATAAATTTTAGCTATTACTAGTTTTTAGAGAAAAATATTAAGAGCATCGATGGGTCATTTTATTGTTGACATGTGACTAGGGGAGATAAATAGGTGATGTGTTATGCTTCTCATGTAAAAGCTTAAGCATTCTAGTGGCCTGGGACTGGAAATTGACTGATAAATTTTAATTGCAAAAATAACTATATTTCAGTGACTTAATTGCACAAAATTGTTTTTTCATGACTGTAATAGAATTATGGCTATAGTTTAATGACCATTCTCACAAATTACCCATCTAATGAGAGATATAAACTGCATCAATATTCTTATCAGTGTGTATCAGCAACTGTTGAGTCAATATTTTTCTTTCCTTAGGTTCCTTTTCATCACTGTGGCTGCAACTACTTGATTTGAAAAATTTTGTGTTGACATTATCTTAACATTTTATTATTATGTTGACAGTTGTATTTCTTCTCATACGGATTGGTTAATGTTAACTCTTTTCTGGAAAAATTTTACCTGGAACTAGGAAAGTTATCATTGTCATCTCCATTGTGTGAAGAATATAACTACTAATTAGCTGTTACTCTGCAAATTTGATTTTTAAAATTCTTAATGCATCCATATTTATTTTGCAGATAGATACAAAGGATATCCTATTTATATGTGGTGGAGCATTTGTGGATCTTGAAAAGACTATTTCAGAGAGGTTATCTCCTGTATTTGAATAATATTCCCTCCATATATATATATATATATATATATGAACTCAAAAATTCATACTATTTGTGATATTTTACAGGCGGCAAGATTCATCAATAGGATTTGGAGCACCTGTCCGTGCTAACATGAGAGCAGGTGGAGTAACCAATGCTGTGGTGTCATCATCTTTGCTTGAATCAGTAAGAATGAAAATCTTCTAAGTCAGTTAAATGGGAACTGAAAAGCTTGATTTTAATTTTTTTTTTTTTATATATATTATCATAACATAGTTAAGGATGCTGGTTATTTAGCAGGAAACAACTTACGGATAAGCCTTGCTGTACACAAACCTAAAAGTTAGTTTTTTCATTGCAGGTTGAGAGTGCTGATCTTATAGCATATGGCCTTATCCCAGAGTTTATTGGGCGTTTCCCCATATTGGTTAGTTTGTCAGCTCTTACAGAGGATCAACTTGTGCGGGTAATGCTTCATTACACTGGTATAGTTATGATATTTCCCCCTTATCCATTTTTTGTGGCTGCACATGATTAATCATGTATAGAAATCTGGGTGTTTGTGAATGAGTGGGGCCATCATCATTCAGAAATAGGAGAATTTTTCATTAATTAATTTTAGAAATTTAGTCCTGTGACAAGTATAAATAGAACTTAACAATGCCAAACTTTTGTATAATATTTCAAGTTGGTAATTTGAAAAAATTTAATATTAAAACAAGGGGTTAGTTCAAGACTATGTTTCCATTTGTGCTGTATTTATTTGTGTCAGTAGGACCCCTATCCACTTGACCTTAGTTAAACCTCCAAACAGGAAACTATTGTTTTCAGTCATGGGGTTCAGCATGACCCTGATTGCACCTTCACGGCTTCAAATGCATGCCTACTATTATATGTGATGCCCTGGGCATAATTTAATTTCCTTCTTTGTTACTTCGCAATAAGCAAGCCCAAACTTAATTAGAACTCTGAATGAGCAAAATTTTCCAGTATAATCTTAATTGATTTTTGTTGGCAGGTCCTCACAGAACCAAAAAATGCTCTTGGCAAGCAGTACAAGAAATTATTTAGCATGAATAATGTATGATGATATATCTCTCTATTTCCCTTTTTCGTATATATTGTCTTTCTCTCTCAGCTTTGGAAGTTAAATTTCAGGTGAAGCTACATTTTACCAAAAAAGCACTAAGATTAATTGCCAAAAAAGCAATGTCTAAGAATACTGGTGCCAGGGGTTTAAGAGCCTTACTGGAAAGTATTCTAACTGAAGCCATGTATGAGGTATGAAAGACTTTTAAGGTTTTTATTCTTTTTTGTCAGGGGAGTTTATTGGTTACATATATAGAGGCTAATTCGGTCATTTCATTGCTTGCTTGTTTCAGATTCCTGATGTAAAAACTGGAAGCGACAGAGTAGACGCTGTTGTAGTTGATGCAGAGTCTGTAGGTTCTGTTAATGTTCCTGGATGTGGCGGGAAAATTCTTCGTGGGAATGAAGCATTAGAACGTTACTTTGCAGAACATAAGCTGAAGGATACAACGGTATATTTCTATGCGTAGTTTAGGATGGGATTCTTATCATTCTATAGACATTTACTATACATACAGGGGGGATGATGCACAGATCACTGCATTTCTTGATCTATTTAAATTATAGGGTGCATTTTTGACATTGAATGATCGGGTCTTGGTTTAATAAGTAAACCCATAGGACAATGAGAAATTGTTGGACACAATTTATGGCCTACTTATTGGGTATTCTAATATAGTTTTTCCTGTCTACAGTATCTTACTTTGTATCTACTTAGACAATGCTTATGTTTGTAGGAAAATATTGATGCTGCTGACACCGAGTTGCAAGAGGGTGAATCAGAAGTATCATCCAGAGCCATGAGTATGTAACATTACTATACAGTAGTCATTTTTACTTGTAAAATTGCAGTTATTTGTAAAAGTTGCATTTGGTAATTGAATGTAATTATCTCCTTATAGCTCCTGATCAGAAAGAAAATGAGGAAAACTGTACATTGATAGTTTAAGCAGCATATTTGCACGAGACTTTTATTCAATTTGATTAAATAACTTTTTTTTTTTGGGTCTAACAGAAAAATATTATTTAATAAATATATGGAATGCACGAGACTTTTATTCAATTTAAGAAAAATATTATTTAACATATATATGTGGAAGGACTTAGCATAATAAAACAAAATATACCTAGGTGATAGTGAACAACCGAATGTTATATCTATAAGTTGATGCAAATGATAATGAATGATAGAAATATTATAATGATATGATATGATGATATACAAAATGATGATATGAACTGAGAAATAAGGAATGTTATGAAAGATAAAATGATTTGGTGATATGGAATATAGATATGATGATGTGATAGCAAGATAAGGAATAGTGATGTGAAAAGAGAGATAGAGAGGTAAAAATAATAAGTAAAAACATTAAAGCATAAAAAATAGAGTTAAGATTAGAGATTAAGGTTATTCAACAATGTTTATCCTTTGGACTATTAGAAAAGGGAAGGAATACTTTCCAAGGGTATGAGATTTATTCTCAACCAAAAAGGAGTAACAAAATTTCTTAGTTATGTTTATGGAGTACCCCTTTCAATCATAACAAGTCGTTTCAAGATTTAAAATGAGATTTGAAACTCAAAAATATTTTAAATGATTGTATAAGTTATATGATCATTTTAAAAGAATTTTAAGAGATCTTGAATCCCTTTCACTATAGAGTTACTTAGGAATGGATATGCGTTGACTTGGATTTTTTGTGTATGATTCAAGATCAATAAATATAAGTTGAAAAGTGAGCTAGGCATGAAAGGTAAAAGGGTTAAAGGTCGAATCCTATAAGGGGTGCAATTTGTAAGGCCTGAAACTTGGTTCTTACGGGTCTCTCATAAATGAGGGCTCCTTTCCCTAAGTGATGAGCATGTGAAGGTTGAATTTGATGAAATGGTGGTGATTTTAATGATACATTGATGACTAATTGTCATAATCTAGATTTTGAACCACACCAGTGCTAGGGAATAGGGAGGCTTAAGGACTCCAAATTTATAACAAGCTTAATTACTCATGGTTAAAACCCATTTCTAAGCTATTTGATACCCTGAATCTAAACTTATACTTATTAGCCCATAAATATTTCTGGTTTTCATTTTCCCCACTTTTTCTGAGGATAATACAAATGGGAGATACGAATTTAAGATAAGCTAAATTACAATATTTCATAAAACACTTTGTTACATTAAGCTATAGCCATTTAATTCATTTCTATTCATGTTATGACTTAGGGAGTCTAGACTCATTAGTCGATTCCTTTTATTCTTTTTATTTTCTTACTATTCATTATATACACATTATTAAACATAAAAATCTCTCATTTGGATAATCCTAGAATTAGGGGTCCACTTAATGTCATTTTAGCTATAATATTCTTTTCATTATCATAAACATTCAACATTTATCTTACATCGGCCATAAATCCTAGTATGCCTTAACATCATTTTTGATTAATCATGCATCATACTCATTTCACATTATATTGATCTTAGACATAACATATTGCACCATCCATAACTTAGACTTTGTGGAGATTACTAAGAATACAAGATATAACTTAACATTTGCTTAATACATGAATAAATCTTTCAAGTATACATATACATCATTAATATAAATAACTACAAAGAAACAACATAGTGTCTTATCAATATGTTATACATAACTTAAAACTTTATCTCTAGCCTTTAACCTCAATCATATATCCATGACATCAGTCCTATGCTTAACCTATAAAATAATCTCTATATGTGTGTGTGTAGGAGGGGTGAGATCCTTGTGAAAAATTCAGTGAGGACTTTGTATTGTCCATATGCATGCTCATATGCTTTTACATGAATGCATCTTTAACTACATGACATGACATTTGCATACAACATTTACATAACAAAATATTACATATATAGATAGTCAAGTCCATGGGAATCCTTACTTGGTTTGCATATATTTCTTGTATAAGGAGTTGCCTCTCCAGCTGTGCTCTCATGGAAGAGTTGCTTCACTAGCTGTATCTTTTACTTATCTCTTACATGGGGGAGTTTCATCACCAGTCATATTTTGCATGCATAATATTACATTTATTTCACATAGGTTATAATCCTTGCATAACTAACAATGACTTTTTGGATTCCCACTTCTTCCTTAAATTACGCTTACATCACATAACATTTAAACATAACATTTATATAATATCATTTCATTTCATCCATAAAAATTCATATGACATTCAAATTAGCATATCTTGGCCTATAGGGGCTTATACATTTGAGCTCACGATGCATGTACACAATGACCAATGAAAAGCAACCAAAATCCCTCACCTTTCATTGCTAGCCATAGCTTTTCCTTATTTTGGCTTTGCTCATTCTCTATCTCTTTACTTTAGCCTTACATGTTGTTAGCTTTTATCCATACTTATTCTTAATCATCTCACCCACACATATGCCTAATCATATGTTGTGCTAGATTGGTCAAACTTAGGTGAAAAGTCTTTTTTGATCTTGGCAATGTAAATTGATAAGTTCTAACATCTTGTTTAAGTGTTGATTTTGTAGTTTTTAAGTTAGATTTGCATTGAAAGTTAGATAGAAGTCTAAATCTCAAACATTGTTTAAGGCATACAATTTGCGATCAAGAACCTTAAAATCGCGTCACGACCTTACAACAAGAATGGATGGACTTGGACCAGATGTATTCGCAGAGCAAATCATAGTCGCAATCCTGCTAGGAAGACATGATCTTCATACAATCTGATTCATGATGACATTCACATTCCCAGTCACGACCACAACTTTTGTAGTTGTATGGAGGGAACCAAGTCCACAACTAAAGCTTGCCAGGTGTCCAAAATAACTGTTGACATATCAAAATTCGTGAGGGTGAAAAAGCTATCGAGGCCATGACCCGTTGAAGCATTTTTTCCTTACCAAATAGAAGGATTCACAGTCATTATCGCATCCAAGAAGAACCTTAATCACGACCATGACTTTGGTTGGTTGGACGAATGCAATGGTTATTTTTCTTAGAAAACCAATAGCAACATGCCACGTGCACTAGCCATTAGGTACAAATTAGATACAAAAAAGGTTCTCCACCACGATTTCAATCTTTTTAGTGCAAAATGGAAATTCATAACTATGAAATGCTAGTCATGACCGTGAAACTAGTCTGACCAATATTTAATGCAAAATATGCCTAGCTTATCTTAAAGATTTAAGCATAGTTTCTTTATAACGTCTTTTTGGTGGTTATTGCCTATAAATACTCTACCAAACAAACATAAATGTAAGAGAATAACATTGAATATAACCAAACTCTTGCAATTTTGTTTCTTAATCTTAAATTCGTTGTATGTGAGTTGTTATTGTTAGGTGTAAGCATTAAACACCATTGTAATTGATTTTGAGAGTTAGTCTAGATTGTAAAAGTCTTGTATAGGTTAAGTGCGAGCCTTTGGGAAATCACTTGAGGTTTCCTTATGTGAGCCTTAAAAACACAAGTTGTAAGGTTGTATGTGAACTAGAAAACACAAATTGTACAAGTTTTGTATGAGCTTGAAAACACCATTTAGAGTTAGTAGAACATCCAATTATGAAGAATTGGGGAGTGGATGTAGGGTTCATTAAGACCTGAACCACTATAAAAACATTATGTGTTCATTCATTCTCCTTCTCCTTCAATCTCCCAAATTCACTATCTTCCCTCCAAAATTTTAAATTCCCACCCTTTCTTGGTGCTTAAGGGCCAATAAGTGGTATTAGAGTTAAGTTCTCATTAAAATTCTTAATTGAGTGAGCAAAGACACATGTCACAAAAAGGAATCCACACTCATCTCAAGCCATACTTTGATGAATCCGACTATATGCATTGGAAGTATAGGATAGAGATATATTTGGACAGTGATGTGGTGGACCTTTAGGATATTGTTGCAAAAGAATGGAAACCTCCTACTAAGGTGGTTAATGGAAGTGAAGAGTTAATCCCAAGGGAAGAATGAGTGGAAGCTCATAGAAGATCAAATGGAAGTTGTAGGCCTAGGGCACCAAGAAGGGGGATTGAATTGGTGTTCAATTGAAAATTAAAATGTGTGATAAGGTGGTTAAGAAGTTGAGCAGAATAAGAGAGAAATTGAAACAAGTGTTTATATTGGTTCGGGTGTTAACTAACACTACATCCACTCCCTATTTCTCTGCAATTGGGTATTTCACTAAACTCAAATGGTGTTTCGAAGCTCACACCCAACTTTTACAACTTGTATTTTCTACGCTCACACTAAAACCTCTCACAAGTGTTTTCAAAGGCTCACACTAAAACCTCTTACAATGGTGTTTAATGCTCACACCAAACAATCACTTAAAGCATAAAGAAGAATTGAAAGAATGAGTAGCAAATTTGCAAGAGTTTGGTTACAAATTAATGAATTCTCTTGCATTTACATTTA